>JAOTAV010018778.1:0-51182 GCA_026546445.1 Cyclargus thomasi
TCGTCCGCCATGAACTGAGGGTGCAATTTGGATTGCATCAAAGTGCACCTTTGCGTGATGTTTGTTCCCGCCGTGTAAAATCCCCATAGCCCATATGTAGCGGTCATTAAACCCTTTTCAAAAAAAATGTCATTTCTATACAAACGTGACGGTAAAATTTCTTAACACTTTTTTATATGTTCATGTTATTAAACTTAAAAAACTATTACAAAAACATCAGTCAAAGCCAAACCTAAGTTTACCGGCGAAAATTGTCATTCGCGGTTTGCAAAGAATTATTGAAAAATTTCGACGGGATTCGCACCCGCGACCCCCGAGTTAAGCTACCGACGTGCTTACCAACTGAGCCACAGAGGTCGTCATAAAACAAGAAATAAGAATTCCTCTTCAGGGATATTACTTATATTGCTTTGTATAAAAAAAATGTTCATCTCAACCGACTAGTTTTGTAGTTTATGCAATTTTTTGCAAAAAATCGATGTCAACGGTCCATTTTTTTTCATAAATTCCTCGCTAGAAGTTAAGGAATGAAAATCATTCTGTAATAATTTTTAATTTTTTTTTTCAGTAATGTGCTTCACGTTTTAACATACTTACTAGAGGTTAAACTTACCCCGCTGGCCCATGTACAAAAAAAGCTGAAACAGATACGGATTATGGATCCAAGTAATTTGGTTCGTTTTTGTCAAACGCAGCCGACAGATCACGACTTACATGGAATTGACATATTCCGACCAAATGAAGCGGGTCCGTAAACTGGCTCTCTTTTAATTTCCCCCATTATACAAGCGACCGCTTAGAATGGGCACATGAATATTAGAGTACAAAAGTTATATATTATATATTATAGTACAAAAGTTAACGTCAAATCGGAGAGACCCAATTTTAATGCGAGTCTTAAAATGTATTTTAGTTTTCTACATACACGATTATGTCACGTCTTGGTGATTATTATGAAATAAATCTATTTATATCTGAAACAGATCAGTGAAAGAGGTGAAATAATACACGTCCATACCGTTTGTTTGAACGCGTTAATTTCAGGAACTGGTTGAAAAATTGTTTTGTGTTGATTAGTCCATATATCGAGGAAAACTATGAGCTATATAGTGTCACGCTATGACCAATAGGAGACGAGCAGTGATGAGAAAAGTTGTAAGAACGGATAATGAGGTTTCAAGCGGGCGTAGTCGCGGGCAAACAAAATAGTAATGGGGATTCTACACGGCGGGTACAAACATCACTCAAAGGTGCACTTTGATGCAATCCAAATCGCACCCTCAGTTCATTGCGGAAGATTGAAAATAGCTATACACGATGGACTCCATTTACAATATTAATATCTAAGATGCACCCTCAATTCAATCTTACGCCATGAACCGAGGGTGCAATTTGGAGTGCACCAAGTTTCGTGTTTGACAAACCCAAACCATTTACAAAATTATTATCTAAAATGCACCTTCAGTTTATGTTGGTAAGATTGTAAATGTATTGAATCATCACCTTTGCGTGATGTTTGTTCCCGCCCTGTAGAACTTAGGTTATCCGTGACACAGGCATTTTTAGCGCAGCGAAGTTGCGAGAATAATTTAGTTCGTTATAATCGATTGACCTCTGAAAAAAAAGCGATTCATTTGTTAGCGTGTGTGTGTTCTTCCCCGGGACTCAAAGGGTTGTTACCAAATTTTAGCAAAATCAGTTTCAGCGTAGGAAGATAACAGATAGACAGACACCCTTTCGCATTTATAATATCATCATGGAATTATGGATATGAGATGTGATGATGATAATAGTCATCATATGATGATCACCATCACGGTGATGATGGTGGGACCACGCCCGGAGGAAGCGTGCAGATGCCGTGAAAGTGTCCGAGATGAGTCAAGACGAATACGCGACCTTGGTCGGCACACACGGGTTGCTTTTGTAGCTACGAAAAAGTAAAAAAAAAAAGAAAGAGTAACTCCAGCAAAAACGAGTTCCAGGAGACTTTAGAAATGTTAAGCATTCTAATGATTTTTAAATATTTTTGGGACCTTTATCCGGTATCGAGCTGACAAGCCAAATGTCTAAAAACCATTGCAATTTAAACATCAAGTTATGTATATTTCTAGGATGGCTATTTTCTAATTAGATCCCTTTATTTTGTTACCTTACTACCTAATTTGATGAAAACAAATTTTTAGTAACCCCTAAATAAGGCTGAAATTTGGCACGCATTTTAATCGATCATAATTTTATAATGAGGTGAGACTAAAATAAATTAAAAATATTACATCTTACAAAATCTTTCTACGAAAGCTTTATATATAAACAAATGAATAGCAAATTCTATTAAATTTTTAAATAGCAACGTTGAGTCAAATTTTTGAAAAATTGACAGTCTGATTCTATTTCTATTACTCAAACAAAAAGTTACCTTAAAAAAGGAATTTCATACTCCTTTGGCGTTATATAGGAAACGTCACTTGTATTAAATATATTTCTTATGTGTTACTAAGGCATCACCTGATTTAAGTCACACGAAAACGCACCTTAAACTATGTTATATGAAAAAAATATTGTCTACCAAACCCACAATTTTAGAAAAAAAAAATCCATTTTTTTGAAATCCTCTCAGGTTCAAGCTGTACAGAAAAATCGGCCAGTGTGCGTCAAGTTGGGCAAAGGGTGCGGCTACTTTCACGCCGTTTAGCGGTAACGCATACCGGCAGGGCTGACACATGTCAGATACATCGACACCAGGGTTGTCAACACGCAAAAATTAAAAAATAATAATTTTACTACGTAGTTTTTGCCCGCGACTACGTGGGCGTAATTTTTTGATATCTGCTCGGCTCCCATTGGTCTTAGTGTGTGTGTGTGTGTGTGTGTGTGTGTGTGTGTGTTTTTACATTTAATATATTTAAAAAAATGTTTTCAATTTTACGAGTTTAATTTTTTTATGTATTTTAATAGTTCCCAAAAATTTCTCTTCTCTCTTTATGATTGAAAATATTTCGTTTTATTTATGTGTTAACCCTAGCGGCCGTTTAGGGTCACTTTCCTTTTCAAATATTTGACCTTTGGTACGGGGTCAGATATTGAGAACTACAAATAAAATTCTCATATCAATAAAATATACCGATGTCGACAGGTTTTTTTTACTTCAATCTCACTTTCTGATGGTATTTCCTCGGACAATATTAGCGAACCTAACGGATTTTCTATGGCAAAAGCTCGTAGAGCCTCTGTGGCTTATTGGGTAGGCCTTTGGTTCGCACTCGAGAGGTGGTCTGGGTCAAAAAGCATTGCAAGTGCGATACCGACTGTTGTCACTTTAAAAATAAGTAAAATATTGTCAGCAAAAATTACTATCCCATTATCACTATTAATTACTAAATAACTTACGCATGTAAATGAAAAAAAAAGAAATGGGCCTAATATGGATCCCTGTGGGACACCTAATTCAATTGTGAACTTTTACTATAAATCTCAACTCTTTGAGTCTTAGAAATCTCAACTAAGTGCTAGGTCCAATGTGTCATTCTATATACGTACATCTAAATACACTCGAGAGGGTGCTAGCTTAGATCACGTATAGAGGCGTGTACCAATGAGACATTTTCTTATCTGAATTAGGACGGATGCTCATTGCCGCGTGACAGTTATGCTTTGGCATGACTGGGAAGAATTATTCTTTCATGAAAAGGCAATTCACTTGATAGTACAAATGTCCATGGCGACGGCAGTTTCTATCCGCCAGGTGACCCGTCAGCTCGCTGCCCCCTTGGTAAGAGTAACAAGGAATTCCGAGACCTATTAAAAGTACAGGCACCAGTGAGTAAGCTTTGTAATGGCCAAAGTATGTCAAAAACGTGCTTTGAAGGAAAATAGAAAACGTAACACTTCTGTGTTATGTATACGACCACACATACATAATCCAACGGATTATGTATGTGTGGTCGTGATGTTTATAAGTCTTACTATATTATACTAATTTGGCTACGTTATAGAGTGTTCGTGTCCTAGTGGGTAGGCCTTTGGTTCGCACTCGAGAGGGTGCTAGGTTAAGAAGCGTTGCAAGTGCGTTGCCGACTGATGTCACTTTAAAAATAAATAAAGTATCATCAGCAAAAATTACTATCTCATTATCACTATTCTTAACTGAATAAGTCACTTATCTAAATGAAAAAAAGAAATGGACCTAAAATGGATCCCTGTGGGACACTTTATTCTATCGTGAACTTTGAATATCAATCTACTATGTCATTTTAATATGTATGACTCAAAAGTTACTAACTAAGAGACATAGTAATATATTAACGCACAACATAAACCACTTCGAAGTTCGGCCTAATATTTGGCTGGCGGGTAGATGTTATGACGAAGGCATACTTTAAGAAAGGATTTTAAGAAATTCGACCATCAAGTGATCAAAAATAGGAGAAGGAAGTTTGTATAAATATACTTCTCAACGCAAATAAAGCCACGGGCTGTGCCAGTAGGATATATATTAATACATTATTCTTAGATGTCACATACAAATAATAATTATAAATTAATTTGTCACTCTCCCCGTTAACGACTGCACCGATTTTGATTAAAAAAAAATGTGTCCTCAAGGGGACTCGGAAATGATTAAGATTCACAAACGGACACAAAATCTCAACATTTTTTTTATCTTTTATTATTTATTTATTTAAAAAACACAATAATTATACAGAGGAGACAGCATTTTAAACTAAAGGAAGAGAAAGAACCAACGAGATAGACGAAAGTTATTGGGAGAAGTTCGGAAGATTAGTTTTATTTAGAAAATATGTTTTAGTGTGCATTTGATGTGGTTTTCAGTTAAAGTGTAATTTAATCGTACAACATAAAATACTATCAATGAAATCTCAAAAGTTTACGATTTTATTAATGAAATTTAATGTTTTAATGCTACCAGTATTTTAATTTGTTTTGACAACCTTAAAAATTTATGAATGAAATGATTTCGACATCCCTAACAGCGTCGGCGAGTTAAAGTAATTCTACAACAGCGGTAACCTTTAACTTGGGCGGAGCGGTCATATGTAACTGACAGTAGTAACAAACGGACAAACTTGATTGTGGCTAGTTGAGCATAGGACGGAAAAATGATTATCTGTTTTTGTTTCGGAATATTATAATGTCATTATAAATGCATTTTTGCTTGGTTCGCTGGAGCTGTGTGAGTATGTGATTAATATTATGTATATTCGTCTTTAGCAGATAATCCAAAAATAATTTTTAATTACGGCTAGTGGCTCTTGAGAATTTTCAGCTTTATAGCATGGCAGAGGCATCGCCAAGTCGAGCGCGAAGCAAACACTACCGTACTATCTTTACAGAGAGCATTTCGCCACATTTTCAGCCGCCTATAATAGCAGAAAGCTGAAATTTTCACAATCTAGTAAGCTCACAACATATACTTAAAATCCAAAATTTTAAGTCTGTAGGTCACTTAGTTCTGAAAAGTTTCGTATTTTCGACACTCACTCTCTCACATCTGATGACTTACTCATGATCTTTAAAATATAACTACTACTTCCTATAAACTCAGAGATCTGAAATTCGGTTCAGAGCTGTGTTTTAATAATCATATAAAGGGAAAATTAAAAAAACTAGGATAATAAAAAAATTTTTACCAATTTAATTTTGGCAAAAACTTATATATTTTGATAATGAAATTTTGTAGCCATACCAGAAACAGAAATGCACAATATTTTTTAATTTACCTTTCTTAAGATAGAGCCTGAAAACAGACAGACGACAATCCTTTGGATACGGAAGCATAAAAGAAACAAAAAAAAATGTGCCAAATAAAAATGAACGTTTCTACAAAAACATGTGAAATCCACTAACGAATAAAGTATAATCAAAAGCCAACCATATAACAGTAACTATAATTATAAAAAAATCCCAGAAGGACCCTTTGACTTGGCATGCCTTTATCTAGATTTCATAACTTTTTAGAGATAAACAAGCAGCTCAATCGAGATTTGGCCTGCTTTTTTACAGAATTTATTGGTGGGATATTCATTTATAAAATTAGAGAATTAGCTAGACTTACATTAAAATATTTTTATTTCGAATAAATACTTTTTTGAAAGCCCTATTATTGCGTAGGCAAAACAGCCTCCTTTTATTTCATTAATAACTATAATAATTAATGAATCTGCTTAAATAGAGTAGGTAGGGACATACAACCACGGCTTTCCTTTAAACATATCTATATAAATATATTTTCTTATTTTGCACGTTACTTTTATTGCAATTATTTTGGGGCTATCATACTCTCGTTAAGTTTCTTCAAGTTAAGTATAATTATTCATTATTTTCTTTTCTGTGTATTGAAGGGATTTTATGAATTCTTGCAATGAGTAGGTGATTGCAAGCAAACCAGTTGGAATTAGCAAATAATGTTCACATATTTAAAACATGCTTACAGCGCTCTTTCATTTAATACCTTACACGATACCGTCAGGAAATAAATTTTTTTTTGTTAGACTTTAAGTCCCTTAGATGGCGTTACAGTCAGTTTAATGTAATGTAACCAGCCGTAAATTGAGAGGCTTCCAACGACACCTCATTTGTCCAAATAGATTAGTTTTAATATTACGAGGGAACAGATGAACATCCATTTTTTTCTTAAGTTTTTCTTTATTATTAAGTATTGTGTGAAAACGTTTTGGAGTGTACTACAATTTATACCTAGTATAAGTAATTTTGTTTGTGATTCGTTTGTACACTTGTTTGTCTTCCAAATAAAATAAAATAAAATCATAACCCTCCTTTCTGTTTCGCCGTAGTCAGGTAATAAAACTGCCTAACTCGCGCACTTTGACCGCGACATACTGTATGAGCATTACAAATCAGCTTTCTTCGTTACGACGCAATTATGTCACTTTTTGGTAGGCACGATGTCATTTCCGGCCCAAACCGGATTGGCAGAGTTAAGGGGCTTCATCACTTCCTGATAAGTTTTGGATAGGCTACCAGCAAGTTTTAAGCAGATTCTCCATACAACATCAGTAAAAAAAATACAAATAAAATTTCATTTATGTAATAATTCACTTCCAAAGCTAATTGAGGATCGTTATTTTTATCTGTTATTAATTGTCGACAACGCGCAGTTCAGTCCATAATTAATATTATAAGCGAAAGTGAAACTGCCCGTCTGCTTGTTACCTCTTAAAGCTTAAACCGCTGAAGTGATTTTGCTGAAATTTGGTATGGAGATACTTTGAGTTACGGGGAAGGACGTAGGATACTTTTTATCGAGAAAAATGTACGGTTCCGGCGCGATAAATGAGTTTTGGCGCAACGGAGCTGCGGGCATAATTTAGTTAATGTAAAATTGACATACATTCAAATAGTATTACTTTCACTTGTATTTTATTGCGTATTTTTATTCTTGAATTTTCGAAATTACATAATTTCGTCACTAAAAGAGTATTAATTACATTTGACCGACTTAGGTGGCGAATTTTTTAGAGAAAACGCACCGCGATTCCGTTACGCCAAGATTCGTTTATCTTTACTAATAATATATAGCTGGAGTGTTTGTTTGTTTGAACGCGCTTATCTTAGGAACTACAGGTCGGAATTGAAAAAGTCTTTCTGTGTTGGTTGGTCCATTTATCGAGGATGGTTAATCACCTGATTGTCTGACAATAGGGAATATGCGTGTAAAACAAAATGTATTGTTGTAATCTATAAAGTTTCACGCGGACGTAACCGCGGGCAACAGGCAGTACTAAAGTATTTTGCTTAGATCTCATACGTCAGAGCGTCAGCGTGTTTAGTATGTCACAGGGCATTTCCACTTTCTTGGACAGCACTTTGAGTGCATTATCATTACAGTCGGTCAGGTACACTCAACACTTAATGCCTGTTTCACCGCTTACTGATAAAGTTTCTGTTAGGCTATCCACAAAGTTTTTCGAAAGATTTTCCGTACAACATCGGTCAAATAAAGTTGTGGATAGACTTTTTCGTCTCCGATTAGTTAAAGTAAAGGGTGTTCTACATGGCGTGACAAACATCACGCAAATGTCAAAAAAATCAATGATGCATTGCATTTTCAATCTTACACCATCAACTGAAGGTGCATTGTAGATATTAATGTTGTAAATGGTCGTGTTTCACAAACCGTTTGTCAAACACGACCTTGATGTACTCCAAATTGCACCCTCAGTTCATGGCGTAAGATTGAATTGAGTGTGCATGTTAGATATTAATGTTGTAAATGGTGTCCATCGAGTATAGCTATTTTCAATCTTCCGCCATGAACTGAGGGTGCAATTTAGATTGCGTCAAAGTGCACATTTGCGGAATGGCTGTATAGAACCCCATAACATACAAAACATGCTATGATTTTTTATTCTCAAATTTTTAAGTATTACAAAAACATCAGATCATATTTTGCGAATGTATGAAATATATGCTACACAAATCCCACTTAATAGAGTAAAATTGATAATATTGTAAATGCGAAAGTATGTCTGTCTGTTACCTCTTCACGCCAAAACCACAAACCGATTTCGCTTATATTTCGTATGGAGATACGTTGAGACAAAAGATAATTTTTATCCCGGAAAAGTGTACTGCACCCGCGCGAAGAAAGAATTTTGGCGCGACGGAGTTGCGGGCACTGTTGGGTATTTTGATGATTACAGAGCTACCATAAAAGTTCGATATTATAATATTTTGGGTCATCAATAGAGAAAAAGATTGGGAAAGTCTTTCAAACATTAACACACTCGAGGCTGGCCGTTATTTCACACCGCTTTTACGATTATTAGTTTGTTACAATGACAACTTTCTTAAGCCCATTGTTATGTTTAATAATGTAAAAGTAATACTTATTTGTGAATGTTATAAATCTATATTAATAATATCGAGCTCAAGAGTTTGCTTGTTTGTTTGAACTCGCTAATCTCAAAATCAGATACTACTGGTCGGAAGTGGAGAATTCTTTTTGTGTTAGTCAGTCAATTTATCGAGGAAGGCTATAGGCTATATAATATCACGTTACGACCAATAGGAGCCGAGCAGTAATCAAAAATGTTGAAAAAACATTTTTGATTACTGCTATAATTTATAAAATGGGATAATTTATAAAATTTCACGCGTACGTAGTTGCGGGCAACACACTTAGTTTCCATTTTTTATCAATATATTAGTTTTATCATTTACATTAATGGATATTTCACTGAAAGGGGAGTTGCTTATTCGTTTACGCTTATAGCCCGGGAGGAACAGAACTGCAGATGAGGCAACGGGGGGCTATTCTGACCATTACAAACCTGCATGGTTCCAGGCAATTCAATATACGCCCAACAATTACCTTGTAAATCTTTTTTCGTATTACAATTTAAAAATTACAATGATAACTGAATTAATACTAGTTTAGTTGTCTATGAATGCATTTTAAACGTGTTAGGGACATTAGGGAACGTCAAACTTCACGTATTTGGTGTCACGTGACTGCTGACTGGCTGGAACTTGGCTGGGAATAAGTCATAATAACCCCCCAGGACCGAATTTTTACATGTCCGCCCGATGAAAATATCTCGAAAGACAATATGATCCTCCATTGTCCTTACCAATTTTCCGAGGGAGAGCCATGCTTCGGCACGAATGGGTCGGTTCGCTCGGAATTACACTACGGCCTCACAGAAAACAGACGTGAAACGGCGTCGTGCCGTGTTTCGTTCAGTGAGTGAGTTAACTGGTGGCCCAACTTCCCTAATCCACTTATCCCTGTTCCCATTCCCTATTCCCTTGCTTCTTGCTTGCATCTGCTCGTTTTCCTCTTGAATACCATAAAAAAACGAACCTACGACCTCTGAATCAAAGCTGACGCTCTGAAACTTAATTAGACAACGGAAGCGTATCACAATCAGCAGGGCCAGCATAGCGTCAGTAGACAAACGGAAGTATAGACAAACTGACAGATAGTGGGGATCCGTCACTTCAACGTCACTTTGTCTATCTTGCTAAAAAGAAACACTTCCTCGGTCGCCATGCTAGGGCCGCAGGTGCTCAACCTGCATTATCCGTACCATACTTCCTTACTCAATATTATAAATGTGAAAGTGTGTCTGCACGTCTGTCTGTTAACTTTTCACGCATATATTATGCTACACAAATCTTTACTAATAGTGTATAATTGATAATGTTATAAATGCGAAAGTTTGTCTGTCTGTTACCTCTTCACGCCGAAAGGGGGAAGGAGATATCGTACTTTTTATCCCGGAAAAATGTACGGTACTTGCGATAAACTGATTTTGGCGCAACAGAATTGCGTGCATCACCTATTTCGGGTTATCCACTTGAATACGCCTCGTTGTTGTCGAAGCTCAAATTTTACATCGGAACTAAGCATATTATAATAGGGAATATACGCGTAAAACAAAATTTATCGAATGCAAATTATTATGATAGTGGACCTAAAGATATACAGAATCACAAAAAACCTCTGAATTCTGTTGAGAAATAAGTAAGATATTAGCGATGTAAGTTTTCAACCCATCTCTTTCTGTTAAAACGTAATTTAGTATGGACTTTGTATGCAGCTTATGGAATTTGACGTCACAATTAATTTCGGATCTCTCTTTCTAACTGACTACTTTAAAGGCTTGTAACTTTGTGTTTTTGATTTTATCAAAAAACTGATTGGACTACATCGTTTTTCCATAACGTAAGATTTATTTAATTAAATAATAAAAAGCCATGCATATTCCCTATTAAAAATTTATGATAGAAAGATTATATACTTACTAATTTTATAAACCAGCTTTTGCCCGCGATTACGTAAGCGTGAAACTATAAATTATCAACATTTTTTGATTACTGCTCCTATGCTGTTGCTTGTAGAAGGATGTTATATAACCTATAGCCTTTTGACCAGTGGACCCTAAGATTAGCGCGTTCAGACAAACAAGCAAACTCTCTAGCTTTATATTATAGTAGCCTTTTCTTCGCTCGCATTAAGAAGTATTTTCATACTAATTTTCAAACCCTATTTAACCCTTAAAACACGTATTCATTAATTTTGAATCAGCAGCTCAGAAAAAAAATGTTAGGTCTCTTAATTGCGTAGAAAAATTTATAGAAACTTTAACCCCCTTTTTACCATCATAGGGGTTGTATTTAAAAAACTACTTAAACACGTATTTATTTATTTGGAATCAGTAGCTCAAAAATAATATAATCAGTCCAGTAGTTCTCGAGATTAGCGCGTACAAACAGATAAACAGACAAACATACAACTTTTTTGTCTGTTCGTTAGCTCTCCACATTGATAATTTTGTAAAATTAATAACTTAAAGTTAAGTTAAAATTTAGTTACCTACTTATCTACTTAATACATGTAAATAAGCCAATGGAAACAAAAATTTCTTGTGGTCTCATAGAAAGCCTGTGTAAATTACACTTATTACAATGTTTCCAAAAGTTTCATTAAAGTCCTAGCTAGTTCCTTTTGACTAATAGGCGTTAAATTTGCTCATTTTCGTAATACCTCCTTTAACGAACTCTTAAAACAAAATCACACTTAAAATAAACTGTAAATCACGAAACAAGAGTTCTCAGAAACGCTCGAGAACGGCCAGTGAGTAATGTTAGAAAAAATATTTCGTATACCCAAGTGGATTTAGTTCGCCGCAAAAAATGGTTAAGCTCGATCCAATGTTATCATGAAAGTTCCGTATGAGCTTTAATATTGTACTGGGGCTTGTAGGTCGTAGCTTTGTTACACACCACGGGTCTCAGAGAGAACCGTGATGGGCATGATGCTTCTGCGCATCGCGGTCCCGGTGTGGGCTTTTCTGGTCCACCCTAGAAGAGCCTGCACTGCGATGATGTCACGAAAGTCAACCGTTGGCAGAGTTGCGGTGGATTAATCGTGCCCGGAACTTTGCTCAAGCGGAGAGTGGAGCACCATGGGTTTTTAGTGAGTAGGTCGTAGTTTCGTTGCACATAATGTATTTTTGAAGATGACTAAAAATTATTTTTATGTGTATACTAGCATTACTAGGCCTTTGCCCGCGGTTCGCTCGCGTGGAAAAGGCAAATTGGTAAAAAATTAATTTTTCCAAAAACTAAAAATATTATATGTCCTTTTTTCTGTGTGCCTACTGAAATTTTGAGTTTTTAACGATACATGAAAAACTCGTTGAGAGTTTTTGATTTCACTACGGAATCCTAGATACAGAAAGATTTATTGTAACGTAATTTATCGCATACTCCATATTGTTGATGGAGAGCTTTGACCAAAACAATATTCGTGAAGAGTTTATTTTAAGTTATTATGTGTTAGTTCAAGATAAATTTTAGACCCTAAAAATCTTGAAATGTAAGGTACGTTTTATTTAAGGTCGATCGCAATTAAATGCAAATTAAAATAAAGCCTTCAACTCTCGAGCATCCCTATATTTGATCGTAAATACCATAGAGAAATTAATAATTTGTCTATGGTAAATACATAAAATGTTTCTTTTATTAATATCGACTGGGCCTAGTTCACCGCACACAGATAGTCTATCCACAACTTTATTTGACAGATGTTGTAAGGAAAATCTATCAAAAAAGTTGTGGATAGTCTTACAGAAACATATATAACATTTAAAAAGAATAATTAAGGAGTTGTTTTACTACTTCCTGATATTTATTAGACAGGCTATCCACAACTTTTTTGAAAGGATCTCCATACTTTATCTGTCTGATAAGTAGCCTAATATATTATTTAATAAGGTGGTTAATAATCACATGCACTGTTGCATTGATTTCCTGTACCATGCAACAAAACGACGGTATCGTAACAGTCCCATGGTAGGGGGGCTGAACGAAAATATTGCTCCAAGGAGTCCGGAGGGAGCGCCCACATGTTTCCTAGTGTTGTGCACGCGTGAAAGCTCAAGAATATCGATGAAATTATATTTAAATTATCGACATATTTTGTATAGAGTACGATAAAGGCGGCAGGAATGTTAATCCACGCGCCTAATATAATAACGATGTTGTAATATTGAATGAATCTTATATATAAAAGAAAGTCGTGTTAGTTATACCACTTATAACTCAAGAACGGCAGAACAGATTTGGCAGAAAATTGGTAGGGAGGTAGCTTAGAGCCAGGAGACGGACATAGGATACTTTTTATCCCGTTCGACAGCGTTCGATTTTCCAATGAAAATAAAACATAATCTGCTTATTTATTGCCATTATTAAGGCGGAACAAAGTTCGCCGGGTCAGCTAGTAACGTATAAATGTCGCAGAAATGGTTACCAGTATTCCTATATTATGTGATCGGGATAATTATAAACAGTATTTCGGGTCAAAGTAACACTTTTTTGTCGTCCGATTTAAACTTCATATTATCAGGGAAGTTAAATTGTAGCCAGATTGGGGACCTATTTCATAAGTGACATGGTCGATTAATACAAAAACTTGTTACAGTCTTTACTATTAAATATGTATCACCTCCTCCTTAGATCTTTATTTTGATTAATTTTGTCGGATTGTGTGGTGGGCCAATTAAGCATTTTCTTAAATACTATATATGCCATACATTTAACTGTGCCCTTTACGAACTTTTCATCAGAGATGGAAAAGCTGACATAAAAGAACCATTATCAAAAACATAACTTCGATATTCCATGGCTCATCCCTACACCATCTCCCATCTTAAGGAGCAGTCACGGGCGAGCCGGCGCGTACGCATCCCGCGTCCAAAAATACACGCACCCGGCCGAACTGCGCTCACATGTAAAACCGGGCTCAAATACCGATTTTTCGGCATTCCAATTTCAAATTGGTTTCTTTTTTTAATTTCTAACAGTTATTTTTTTAATTCCGCGCACAGTGTTTTGTTATCGATGTAATGTCACCGACGGCCATCGCGGGGGAACTGCCCCAATGGTGCGGTAACATCGACAGCTGTCCCCAAGCGCTGCTGGGCTGGCTCTACCTGGTGGACGAGAAGAACGATAAGGTATTTTCGTCAACAAGGTTGAGTATTAGTTTAATTGTAATCGAAATTAGCCGCGCCTCACACTTTAGACGACTGAAAATGTTTCATAATGTAAGTGTTTCTGATTATGATATTTTGTTGGTAAGGTTCGAAATAAAATTAAATTAGAAGTTCTTTTATGATATTTATGAGGCAAACGAGCAGACGGATTACCTAATGGAAAGCAACTGCCGTTGTCCATGCCCACTCGCGACATCCGAAGAGTCGCAAGGGTGTTGCCGGCCTTTGTGAAGGAACAGGTATTAATCCCTTCCTAATAAAAACATTAAGGCAGTGTATAACTAATCAAGGGTTTCTGTTCCTTTCTGGCATATTGAAAACATCATATGACAGAAAAAGACAGCAAACCTTAAATATGTTATACGATGCGTAAATATTTTTATTAGTAAGGGGATAAATTTCGAACTACTCCCTGCGCTAACAGAAAATAATTAATATACAATTAATAAAAACAGGAATTCCTCTTCAGGGATTATACCTAGTGTTGTATAAAAAGGAAACGTTTATCTTAACTAACTAGTATCCAATATTTTGCAAATAATCGATGACCACGGTACATTTTTTTTCTGATGATCAGGGAAAAACTCCTCGTCAGAATTTGAAAAATGAAAGTATTCTATAATACAATTTATTAGGTAATGTGCTGAACGTTTTTAAATATTTATTAGAGGTTAAACTTACCCCGCTGGTCCATGTACAAGCCATAATTTGATTAGATAAGCTTTATTTTCTTATAAAAGAAAACATTGAATCAAAGAAAACAGAGGCACAGTTTAATATTTAATTTATTTTGTTTTTATTAGTTGTTGTTATAGCGTCAACAGAAACACATATTCTGTAAAAATTTCACCTCTCTATCTATTACCGTTCTTGAGGTACAGCCTGGAGACAAACAGACGGACAGACATGTTAGTAAAAGGGTCCCGTTTTTACTCGTTAGGTAGGGATACACACAAAACACAAAACATTTTAAAAGCAACAAATGTGCTCCATTCATGATGGTAAACAAAACAATTGTACAAATGAAGCCAATTTGAACATGTGTCCAACAGTCGACCGCTTTCTTATTCCATTACTCGGTACACCCCGTCTGACCGTGCCTGGACAATAAAAGACATAATTTTGGTTTTAATGATTAATTGTTTGCGGTTTCTTTAGCGTTGGAGTATTTCGATACAAAGTTCTGTCCCCAACTTTCTCCTATCGGCAGTAGTTTATAAAAGTGTGGCGGTACCCACAATGAGCGTAATAATCCTGCATCCCACTATCGAAGTTTTTCAAACACGGCGGTATATATACGACAGCTGATATGTATCACGTGGGCTTCGGCCTGATCTAGTATAACAACTCTCTCGGTTAGATCTTCCTTTGGCCACCACGACCATCCCCACAAAAGTTTTTTCTAACACACGACATATGTCATAACATTTACCTACCTTGCACGGAAGTTTGAGCTGTGTGTCGATAGATTAATGTCAGTCACCGTCTGAATTTTTTTTGTTTATCATTATCTAATTAAAGGGATTTGATGTATAGAAAATGACGATGTTAATACTATCGTTCCTCATGAAAATTTTAAAACATATCCTATAATTCTAAATTAAAAAACAATCAAGTCTTTTAGCAGCTTCTGAAAAGGTTCAGCTAAAATATATTGAAATACACCTAGATATTACACATAAATAATTTAAATTTAATAATCAGTTGTTCTATTATGACTGCGTTCCGGGAACACTCAAACGATCACAATCACGCACAGACGACATTGGGTTCTATAAATTAAGATAAACTAGAGGTCTAAATTCGACCTGTGGTCGAAATTCAACTATAAATATTTAAATATATTGCGTAGAGGAGCTATAAAAATATAATGCATTCACAATTCAATCATAGACTTCAGTTTAGCATAAAGGTCTCGTTACCGGGCCATTCGATTTTTATGAAAAAAAAAACAGACTTCAACCATAAACAAAAGAGTATTTTCTGTATAATTATCGTGTCATAACAAAGTATTGTAATGTGCGTATCGTAGTATTCGTAGCGTATTATTTATTAAAAATATCCAAAACTAAAGCATATTTTAAAATAATATTGGTATTCCACGCTTCTTCTCCATATTCTGCTTGCTAGGCTGCTTTTAAATTACTTTAAAAAATTATTACTTTCTATTGAATACTAGCTCTATCCGCGGCTTCGCGGATGTTTTTCAATTACGAAAAAAAGGGGGGAGAGGGTGATGAGCCCCCGGGACTGGCTCTCATAAGTAATAAGAATAGTAGTAGTCACCTAATTAAAATTACATTTATTACTATTTAATTGGATCAAACCGCTTTGTGTCTTGACCACGAGTATCGGACACCCCCCTCCTCTCTGGCGCACTGGGTCCGCTTCATAATCATAACACCATCACTTATAAGGAGTATAGCTATAGTTTTCTTAGAAATGATGTTATGATTTACGCTATATATACTGATATCATTAGGATTACGTTCCGTAAGTCTCATATGACATATTTGTTAACAACTCAGATCGAATAGAACATCTAGACCAGTAATTATAGTCAGTGCTTAATTATATAGTGTTATATAGTATTGAGAGTGGCTTCACAATACTATATATATAGTATAGTGTTGTGAAGCCATTGGCCCCTGTAGAATACCAGTGCAGTGAGGTTGCCTGCTGCGTTTGCTGAGCTGAGGGTCAATTTTTTGGCATCATACAAAATAATAATTCTATGTGTCTGTTTTTACTTTATTGTCTGTATCTTTGCCGTATGTTAAAAATAAATGTATTCTTATTACTAAAAGCATGATCAAAATATATTTAGAGATGCTGTTTTCAGTCATAGAATGTATCTTATGACCTAAGCGCTGACTACATACGGGCTCTACAGTTTAGAGTAAATCGGGGGAGATGGCCAATAAGATGCACAGATCCCTTCAAAATTTCATGAAATAATGGCACCATTTCTCTGACACATGATAATTTAAATCAAAATCAAGGGTATTGAAAAATAAAACTTAAATTAATATATTAAAGCTCACAATCGTATAAAATTAACTTTTATACAATCGCGAGCTTTAACTTATTAAGTTCGTTATTAATCACGGTCTCGGAGCGACCACGAGCAGAATTGCGCTTAAGCGTTTTATCGGTAGGCGGAAATACATTTTAGACGGCAACTATGAATCTTTATAATATTTGTTCGAATTAAATCGAATGAAACAGTAATTAATGTAAACAATTAAACTTTTCATAAAATCGTTGTTAAATATTATTAACTATTAAATATCACTTAATGCAATTAAAACATCTCATATAGAATTTCAACATAAATACGGATCTTATCTTTTAAAGTCGGTTAAAACACTGCTTTGTTGTTCTTAATATACCTAACTATAATTTAGGTATAAAGACACTGGTACTTAACTTTAAGTTACCAACTGCATGTAAACACAAAATTTAGTAGCAAGTGGCAAGTTAATTCACAGGCAGAGCCCGAGGGATGTGCTAAAGCTGTCTTGGGACCCGCAACGAAATTAATCAGAAGAAGATAGGAGTAGGAAATATGTGGAAATGTAAAATACTAACACCTTATTGTACCATATTCCTTGCAAATGAAATTGATTTTATTTGATTCAAATCTTAGGACTTCACCGAATGCTGTCATGCCGTTCTACTCCGTTCGATGCAGTAGCCGCGGCGATCCTTTCGTTTTAGTTTTAAGAGGGCGATAATAGCAAAATTGACTATTGCATAATTCCGTTTTATACTTGATAATAATTTTTGACAGATTTCAAGAACATCTGCTCCTATAAGCTTTATATTCTGGGATAGAGGCATGGTGTCCTGAAATACAGGCTATGCCTAGTTTCCGGTTAGTCCGGTAGTCCGGTCTCCCACATATTGTAACGATAACTAAGCCAGATGTCAGTGCCTAGTGTAATCTATCTATGTATTAAATCTACCTAATATGTAACTGTAGTAAAATGTGGTGTGGTGAGAAATAAATAAATAATTATTGTTATCATAAGCTACCAATTCTTTCAATTTTTAACCGACTTCCGAAAACTATGAGGTTATATGTCCAGCTGTATATATTTATTTTTTTTTAAACATAGGCCATATGATCGGCTGTGGATATTTTATTTTTGTATGTTCAACGATTTCTCCGCCGCGAGTGAACTGGTTCTCAACTTTTTTTCCTTGCTGTTTAGGGTATTATTTATCATTAGAAGTTTTTGCCAAAATTTAAATACGTAAAAAAAGATATATATTAGGGAGCTCAAATTGGTTCCCGTAAGGATGGTACGGTAGTGTTTGCTTCGCGCTCGACTTCGCGGTACCACCGTCATGCCACAGTAGAGTAATAAGAAACCTGCAAAATATGATATTCTTAGAGTAGGACAGATTATCGGTCGAGTCGGAATATTTGAATATGCCGTTTTATATTAGACCTACTGTAACGAATTAGGAGTCAGCAGGAAACTCTACCGCACAGTGCACATGTTACTCCGACATAGGGCTGCCAACTGCCAACACTTTATTTGCCGTTCTAGGATTAGTACGTAAAATCTGGACATTTGGCCGAAACGTAACTGTTTCCCTAGACGAATCTTTAAAGGAGTTACGAGATTAATTTTACATTCTTCGGTATTCCCGTTTCTCGCTAAAATATGTTCGTTTTCTAACAAGAATTTGTAAAAAAAGTCTGAGTAACTTTTGATAAATGTACTAATATGGTTTGGATAGAAGCAACCTAATGCAGGTTTAGAGAGTTTCTTTCTATCGCCAAAACTGTCCGGGTTTTAGCCGGACACGAAGCCTACGGAATATACAACACGCATAGCGTTAGTTTTTAAAGTTTTTAGACACAGTCTCGTGGTAAGGAGTTTGGCTCTTAACGAGGAGGTCGTGGGTGCAATTCCTGCGTTGGAAACATGTTATTTCCAAGTTTGGTTAGGACGATGCAGGCTGATCACCTGATTGTCTGACAAGTGAGACACATTGGGCATATAAAAGTCGGTCCTGCGCCAGTCGTGTCGGTCATCCGTCCCACTTTATGAGAGTATAGGAAGAAAAAGTGCTATTGTGTGCGCACACTTAGGCACTACAAAATTACTCCCGCGTAATATGCCTGCCGCCCTAAAAAGGTCGCTTTGCAATATTGCTAACGGCAAATTTTGCAAAGCAGTGATTTTACAATGAATTTAAATTGATTTCGAAGTAACAATTTTATCAAAACAATTCGATTTTTGGACAAGATATACTAAAACGAATTGTAGAGGAATTTCCTTTGCAATATTGCTATTACGACCTTTTTAGGTCCCCCGGTTTCTACGAAACTGGCTACCGTCACCGAAACCGGTGCAGTGTGGGAATTATTATATTAAACAAGGACAAATCCGAGGAAGCCCGAGCTGAGGCAGCCCTACTTCAGCATAACTCTATTATTAGCTCTACCTGTTCGGTTCATATCACTGGCAGCAACGCGTATGAAAGTTCATTTGAACTTGCGTTGAATGTTCAACGGACTACAAGAAAATTCTAAGGCAAATTCCTACTTATAAGCGCGAAAGTGTCTGTCTGTCTGCCTTGTTACCTCATCGATTCCGCTGAACTTATATGGTATGAAGATATAGAAGTCCTGAAAAGGGACATGGCTGACGGGTGTTTTTATCTTGAAAAAATGTTCTGTTTGTTAAGAGTTTTGCCACAACAGAATTGTAGATATAAGTGAAAGATGCGGGTAACTAATATTTAAAAAATCCTCCGGATTTTTAGTAAATAGACGCTTTAGGATCAGAAAAACAATTGAAATTATAAAAATGTGGATTTGATGTGTAGCTAGGTACACTAGCTAGATAGTAAAATAGTTATTTACATGGTAAAAAGTAGTATTTACTCGAAAGTTGTAAAAATGTTAGTTATCCGCTTCTTCCGCTTATGTTTTCAATTGGGGTCATTTATGTAATATTTAAAACCTATTTACATAACATCGTTGAAGTAAATCTTATACTTAAATGAATTTTAAAAAACTCTTTGAGACTTAATTCTATTTCCCTTTTCTGGGACTCAAAGTATCTGCACACTTTTCAGAACAAACATTACAACTCGTTAATTTGGTCAAGTTTCAAACTGTTTACATTTAGAATGAAATGAATACAAACGGACTAACGCACTCGGTGTCACAGCTCAGAGGGACCATCAGATGTCACCGCACCACGTCCGGCCAAATGTTTAATGTTGTGTTGTTTTTACACGCACAAAAACTCACGCACAGATTGATGTTAGCTTATATTATAGTCACCCGATTTCTGAGATTGGCTACGCTGGTACAATTAGAATAATTCGATTTTATTATTTCACCTACCAGTATTCGCCTTAAATTTGAAAATCGCGTAAAAAGACCAAGAATTCTTGTCATCTTCTATACATATAATAAAACAGTAAAATTGGAGTGTCTGTACATTTAATATTTCTACAAAATAATCAATGTGGGTGTGCTAAGGAACCGTAATAGAACACATATCGACAAAAAAATGTTGTGTTTGTCTGTTGATCTGTTTGTACGCGCTAATCTCAGGAAGTACTGGATGGATTTGAATAAATCTTTTTTTGTTTCATAGCTATTAAGTCTGGGCAATATACAGGATTTTTATGCCGAGAAAATGTACGTTTCCCGCGAGATATACAAATTTTTACGCAACGAAGTTGCCGGCACCGACAAATTAAAAATAAGAACGATGTTATAATTCAAGACTGTCGATTATTTCAACCAAGTCTATGCGAAAAACCAAGTCAATTTGTTGCTTCTTTTGGGTGGAACAAGATTGATTGACCATAATAAAAGTACTCTTTCTGTATTTTTGATTTTTGTTTATTTATTTTTAATAATATTTAGGGGGCAGACGTGTTACCGGATGGAAAGCAACCGCCGTTGGCCTTTAGACACTCGTGACTTCCGAAGAGTCGCTAGTGCGTTACCATCCTTTTTTATAAGGTAATAGAGATAGGGTATTAGAGAAGTGGGGCTACCGGTAAACTCGCTAACTCAACGAAACACAGCACAACACCGTTTCACGCCAGTTTTCTGTGTGGCTGTGGTATCGATCCGGTCGAGCCGGCCCATTCGTGCCGAAGTATAGCTCTTCCACGACAATGAGCAACCGTATTATGTACTTTAGAGTGCGAACTAAAGGTCTTCCTCAGTAGGCCACGGATAAAGTGGTTGCAGTAATTTCTAAAGCATTTTCTGTCTTTTGTTACAATGTGTATAATCAATAGCTGGTAACGTCGTGTTCGTCATAGTTCATGCAGAAGTGGGTGGCTTAAATGTGGAAGATATTTCATTTTATTGCGATCACAATAAACTATTTTCGGACTGTTATTTTTCATATTCATCACGTGTGGTATAGTTATTAAAGTCAACTAAGGCGTTGGAATGTATAAATATGGGTAAGTTGAATTCTTGCTCGAAGGTGACGTATTTATATGGAAAGAAGTGAGATAGAGAAAATGGGTTTCATAAAATAATAGATAAAAGAACCGACCGAGTGCGGGATGGACGAAAGGAGCCATACCATAAATAAGAAAATTGGGAGTAAAACTTAAAGACTTAAATGAAATTAAATTCTTCGTGTAAGCGTTAGCGCAATGTAGACGTCAAATAGTGACATCTGTTGTCAGAAAAAAGTGGCGAAAAATCACGTTTGTTAAATGAGAGTTTCTCTTAAATATTTTATTTATTTTGATTTTAGTATTTATTGTTATAGCAGCAACATAAGATTGGCTTACGGTATATCGTAACTGATATGTGAATTAGACTAATAACGACCTCTGTGGCGCAGTGGTTGAGCACCTTGGTAGCTCACGCCGAGGGTCACGGGTTCGAATCCCGCCGACGGAACAAAGTTTATAAGTTCCTGGGTCGTGGACGTGTATTAAATATGTGTATCATATAGTAAAAATCTTAAATGTGTGTATAGTATAAAAGTATTAAATATATTTCCGTTATCTGGTACCCGTAACACAAGTCCCTCGGGTACTTACCACGGAGCTAGACTGACGTGGTGTGAAGCATCCATAGATAATATATATTATATTATTAACACTAGCCGAAACCCTCAAAAAATGTTAAGGATACCTTCATATTGACAGGGATCTTTCGTTCCGAGCTCTGCTGAGTAAGGTAAGTTAATTATTTTTGAGGTTATTTTTACGACGTTACCGACAAAATCTCTACGCGGGTACTGAGTCACGGCGCGGCGTCAACGCACGGGATTCAAAATTGGAACGAATTATAATTCTTTAAACAGATGCGAGCGCACGCACCAATCAAAGCTCGGCGTTTTGCCGCCATTATTCGTCTAGAGTTGGACGATCAAATTTTACAGTTGCTAGTGCCTATCAATTTTATATTTAACTTTAAGGGCATTTACTCTTACTCACTACACGCAGGTGGTTTAAGTGTGTATTTATCATACTAGATGACACTTGCACCTCCGTTGTGCTAAAATTCGATTATCCTGCGGGAATCGTACATTTTTCCGTAATAAAAAGTATATGTTAGTATAAGTAAATATGTATTTTGCCGTGGGAGAGCTATGCTTCGGCCCCACAGAAAATTGGCGCGTTTCGTTCAGTGAGTGAGTTTATCGGTGGCCCAACTTCCCCAATCCTGAAATTTCTCCCAGTTATATTTGATATGGAGGAGAAGCGTGAAATACCAATATTATTTAAAATATGCTTTACTCTTGCATATTTTCAATAAATAAAAACCTACGCACACTACAATATATTTTGACGTGAACCGATAATCATATACGAAATACTCTTTTGTTTATAGCTGAAGTTTTTTTTTATATAATATATACGAAATACTCTTTTGTTTATAGCTGTTTTTTTTTATATAATTTATTCTACATTTTGCCTTTTTTTTGCATCTCGAATAGACATTCGGCTTATTTATTCAGGGTATAACCAAACAAGGCGATAATTCTTCGGCGCGTGCAATAGTGCCGCGTTTTGATTTATAGTAAAAGTAACAGCTCTGAAAGAGTCACTTTTTAAAATTTCATGATGCTGAAGTGCTTGCCATTTTAAATCACAAAAAATTTACTTTTTAGCGTTGCTACTTTTATGGCGAAATTTATATAAGAAATATAAACATAGTGATCATACTTTAGGTTGTGTACCTAAAGTATGATCACTATGTTTCGTTACATCTTATATAACTGATGATGACTCTCCATTAATAATTCCAGTGGGTGCCCGGCTCAGTATGGGGTCCCCTGCCGACGGCGGCGCCGGGTTCCGCCCAGTCGGACGACACCGCCTCGCTGGCGGAACAGCTGCTGGCGCTGTCCCTGCGGCGCCCCCCGCGCCCGCCTCCGCCCGCCTACATGTGCCACCTGTGCTTCAAGAAGGGACACTACATTGGGGATTGTCCGAAGGTCAGTACTGCAGGTCTTAAGTGTTTGAAGTCATAAATGGTCGATGCTCGATAGCGACTACGTAATTTTTTAGTATGGCAATTTTAGTTCCGCAAGTGGCCGCTAGGGGTGCTGTAAATTTTTCCATACTAAAAATTTACGCAATCGCTATCGAGAATCGTCAAATACTATTGCTTGAAAATTAGGTTATACGGACGATTTCAATGTAGACGCATAA
The DNA here is from genome assembly GCA_026546445.1 of Cyclargus thomasi. Taxonomy (NCBI): domain Eukaryota; kingdom Metazoa; phylum Arthropoda; class Insecta; order Lepidoptera; family Lycaenidae; genus Cyclargus; species Cyclargus thomasi. The sequence goes on from JAOTAV010018778.1 coordinate 23,718, forward strand.
ACGATGCTCGTGCCGGATAACGACCAACGAACACTGGTGATTATAAAGAGCACGTTACGCGAATCACAAATTAGTTTTGTTCACGTATTGAGATTATCCCGTGTATAGAATAAATTTTTTCGATAGTAAGAATAGTAAAAATAACCCGCGTTATATATTTTGGCAGTTTGCCTATTGGGCTGCCGCTGAAATACTCTCTGGCTGCGGCTAATGTGTTAAAACAGACAAGTTTGCTTCGTCGGTTATGGAATTTTCGTATTTGGGGTACTTGTAGCACCAGTTCATTGACCTTCGGACGAAATACAAAATCATTTTAACATTACGTTATGCCTTATAGCATACTAGCGATCAGGCTTACAATTTTGGGCACGCTACACGTTTTAAAGGGTAGATTCTAAAAATTACGTAGTCTATATCGAGTATCGACAAATACTATTGCTTCAAACTCATGGTAAAGCCGCAGACCAAGTACCAAGGCGAATGGAGACGAATACAACATAATGAGAGAGTTTAAAAAGATAGCCCGTAAGAACCCTTTTCAAAACGGGCAATGGATATGGCGACATGATTGCAAGCATAGACGAATAGTACGTACCTCTTCAGATTCATTTCCATTTGTCAATCTTTTGTAGCTCTACCCTGAGTTGGCTTAGTATTTATCGATACTCGAGAGCGCCTAAGTATTTTTTTTCTATGACAATTTTAGTTCCGCAAGTCACCGCTAGAGGCACTTTAAAAATTTACCATACAAAAAATTTACGTAGTCGCTTTCGAGTATCGACAAATACTATTGCTTCTAACTCATGATAGAACCACTGATCGAACAAACGCTGGCATCATTTTCATAAACGGACACGAGAATTCTCTGAAATACTTACCAATTAAAGTAATTTTAATAATTACTGGATGATGCACGCAAATCCGTTGTGCCAAATTTGTTCATCGCGCGGGAACCGTACATTTTCCGGGACAAATAGTATCCTATGCCCTTCTTCGGGACTCAAAGTATCTCCATACTAATTTTCAGACATGAAGGTAACAGATAGACACAAACATACACATCTCACATTTATAATATTACTATTTTATGATACAAATGGTAAAAAACCAAAACCTTTACCCTAGTTTAAAAATAAACATAGGTTTTTAAATAACAAAGTTGTTGAATTCAAAGATCTACGTAGGCTCTGGCCTTCATCACAATATTATGAGATAAAGTGGAAAAGAACGCTCCTTGTCCACGTTTGATAAATCACACAAACCACGATATTATCTCATATTGGCATAATGAAGCTTTGTCTCTAATAAAAGGCTAACATTGTCGGGACTTTAAGCGCCGGTATTTCATATTTACGTGCAGTAGTTTTAGCTTTAGGAGTTGAGGAGTACCGGAATAAAACCTCACCGCATGCCATATGAAACGAGCATCCTGTAGGTAGGCTTTTCCTTGGTATTTCAAACGTTGTAAAGGGGCGCTGGTAGTGTAAAAACCGGCACTGATTACGAAAAAATCGTACCCAAATTATAGAATATTATAATATGTATAAGTAAAACCAAATAAGAGCACTGTAGACGCTCCTAGCACGAGGGTCGATTGTATTCTTTATATACAATACATCACCAGGAGATTTTGGTTTTGTCACATAAAATTTATGTTTTATATAACAAATAAATGTTTATTTGCTAACTGACGAGCGTAATCTATTATATATATAAAAGAAAGTCGTGTTAGTTACACCACTTATAACTCAAGAACGGCAGAACAGATTTGGCTGAAAATTGATAAGGAGGTAGCTTAGAGCCAGGAGACGGACATAGGATACTTTTTTTCCCGTTCGACAGCGTTTCCGTATGACTTGACATGAAACGTCAGTCACTATAAAACGTGGTATAACAAAAATATTTAGCAACTTGTTTTAGGTTTCAGCACTGCACACTTTTTTCTGGATCTCTGTAGTCTGTACTGTGTATTTATTACCATTAAGGCGAAACAAAGTTTGCCGAGTCAGCTTGTGATAAAAAAATATTCTGACAAAGCCTCTCAGTTTATGTATTATATACGTAAAAGTCTTCGTTAAATTAAGTTTAAATTATCATCAAATGTCTCTAAATGCCATTAAATAACAAACACTAACTTTATTACAACGATTACGTTTCTGCTAAAACAATACTGTAATAAAACTGCATTTATTACGACATTTAAATATCTCTTGCATAATAATTTAAGTGCAAAGTGCAATATTAATGCATCTTTTAAGTTCAGCGACATAATTAAAAATGTCAACCGAGTAAATGTTGCTGACTTAGCTGTAATATTGCTAAGGTGTGACTTTGTAGATCTAGGTTACTTTTAGATCTTTCATGTAAAAAAACATTAGGTTTGTAGGTTTGGTAAAGTGCCACGGCGCTCAACACGATAGCCAGATCCTAGAGTTCAAATGATGTGTTTTCATCGTTCCGTACTCAAAGGGTAAAAACGTGACCCTATTATTAAGATTTCGATGTCTGTCTGTATCCGGGCTATATTTCAATACCGGTAATTGTAATAGAGTTGAATTTTTTTTTTACAAATCATCTATTTCTGATGCTACCATAAACACAAATACTAAAAACAGAATAAATTTTTATGGGGATCTCTCATACAATAAGCCAGCTTTTTTCTACCTTTTGATACGAGATGGTGCTGCAGTACTTTCACGTATCGCTTTCGTTTGATCGAATCAATGTTTTAAAGCTTTTTAACTTTTAGAAACTCGGTCTGGGTATCGAACCCTTCGTACGCGTGTTCAACTCGCATTTGGTGGGTTTTTTTAATTTCAACATCAACATTATGATTTTTAACGGTAAACTCAATCAGCCCAGGATGACACCACTAAATCTAGTCTAAGGATCTGCTGCGTCTACAAAACGAAGTTATTAGTTGCTTGGGCTAAAATGTTAGAGCTATATTAAAAGGTACACTACAGACCAACACGAAATAAGTTTGTACTCCAGAAGTGCAAATATAACCAACAAAACAGGCATTCGTTTTTGCCACGTGAGAAAGAGAAATACCCTCTCATCTTATCTACTCTCTAACGATCATCATCTCTCGTAATCTCCAAATTTGCGAGAAAGGAACGATATAGCTTAAACTCAACGACGACTTTTACAAATAACAATCTAAATGTAATTAAAAGAAACAGAAAACCCGACTGCAGGAACCGTTGCGATGCAATATTCGAATTTGGCCCAAAAAATTCACCATTTCGTTTTTTTTTTTAATATTTTGATATAGTGTCACTCTCACAATAAATACAAATCTAACCACATCTCTCAAGCCAAAATTCATCAAGCCGTTTAGGCACAAGAGCGTACATACATACTCTCGAAAAATGTAACGCTCTGTTAAACGGGCAATCATAAATCACTTTTTAAAAAAAGGATTTTATTTTACACAATTAGAAATATACTACAATATAGCCAGGCAAGTGCCGCGCGTGGATATTGGATGGATGGATGGATACCAGAGATTATATATGATAATAAAAGGACAGTGCTTGGCACTATTATATACTATATGAGTATATAAAAGCTCCTTCTGACGCAGTCGGGTAAAAATTTAATGTCATAACATCGACAGCTTCTAACACTATTTCGCTCTATGGTACAGCCACACCCTGTATAAATCGCATTTAAATTTCCCCGCTACAGTTTATAAACATCAGTCTTGCGATATCCGACATCAGTCATGTTACAGTGTCCACCATTTTGCGTTATTGATGGACAGTTTTTTGCGATTTTATCATTGTGTGTTGGGGACTCGTTTATGTCAGTGTCCACGATTTTGTGTTATTGATGGACATTTGTGATCTTTATTTTGTCTCTTGATACACAATGATTGAGTGGGGTGGTCGATGGTCCCCCCAATAAAACGATACACAATGCTTTATACTACTTGTGAGAAAATGTATTCTATTTGAATTTCCAGGATTGCATATTATACTTTTAGGGCACGTTTCACCAGTACCTGATAAGCGTAAGAGAGACTTTCCGAAATTTATTTGACATATAAAGTATGGAGAATCAGTCAAAGAAGTGGTGATTAGCTTACGTGACACCTATCAGGAAGTAGTCGTGGATCGCTCCGAAAGAAATCATTTTGCAGCACCGTTGAACTATAAGATCTTACACACTTTATTCGTAATTTTTAACCACCTAGCTGTCGCAGTTATTTTACTCTGTTTTAAATTTTACCATCAGATAAATTGATCAATATACTGATGGTAAAGAACTATGTTATCTAATCAAAGGTCACTGAATGCCATCAATGCTTTGCATCAACGCACAGCCCAAACTGAACTTTGACATGCAATGTAGGTGTTATAACGCAGACGTCCGCCAAGAAAGAATTAAAATGTTTAAAAAAGTAAAAGTTTTAATGACGCTCATTGCCGTGGGTGAGCCATGCTTCGGCACGAATGGACCGGTTCGACCAGAGTGATACCACGGTCTCACAGAAAACTGGCGTGAAACGGCATGGGGCTGTGTTTTCCCTCTATAACCGGTGGTAGGCGCCGCAGTCTCGACGTTCAGAAAGTGTACTTAAAGTACTTATTTTAAATAAAAATATTTTGATTTGATTTGATTTGATATATTCCCATTCCCTATTCCCTCATAAAAGGCCGGCAACGCACTTGCGGCTCTTCGAATGGTACGATCGTCCATGGACGACGGCAGTTGCTTTCCATCAAGTAACCCGTCTGCTCGCTTGCCCTATAATTATAATTAAAAAACGCACCAAACCTTATATGCTAAACGAAAACGTTAAAACTCTTGCATTTACTTGCTTGGAACTGAATTTATTTGAAATTCTCCACAACGTTCAAAGTTTATATACACCGAAATTCCTTTGTCCGTAACTATTCATGTCCAACATACAACACGCCCTTTGCAAATGACTCCACAGGCGTCAAGCTGATAGCTGCATTACCCGTTCACGCCCAGACGTATATTAAACGTTAATATGAAATGAGGCTTGGTGTAGCTCGCTGCTTTGTCAGGGTAATCATATTAAGGCTTTAAATAAAGGTAAAATGTTTTTTTTTAAATGATATTTAGGGGGCAAGCGAGCAGACGGGTTACCTGATGGACTGCCGTCGCCCATTGACATTCGTGACATCCAAATAGTCGCAGGTGCGTTGCCGGCCTTTTTTGAGGGAATGGGAATAGGGACAAGCGGATTATCGAAGTTGGGCCACCGGTAAACTCAGCCAAATAACGAAACACAGCACAACGCCAGTTCCTTGTGAGGCCTTGGTATCACTCCGGGCGAGCCAGCCCATTCGTTCCGAAGCATGGCAAATCATTGTTGCTGAAACATTTTAAATAAAACCATATCACTCCGGGCGAGCCGGCCCATTCGTTCCGAATGGCAAATCATTGTTGCTGAAACATTTTAAATAAAACCATATCACTCCGGGCGAGCCGGCCCATTCGTTCCGAAGCATGGCAAATCATTGTTGCTGAAACATTTTAAATAAAACCAATCAACGTTAATATTAAAAAGTGTGATTATTTTTTTGATAATCTTTAGCGTCGTGACGAAGCAACTAAATTGGCTTAATTTTTGACATAGACTTAGGCCCGATTTATATTTAATTAAGTACAGTAGCGAGTTAGCAAAACGGTCAGCTAACAATTAAGTAGTAAGTATTAAGCGACGCTCAACCGTAGGCGAGTTAAGTAATCATAAGTCGCTGGTTCGATGACAAGATAAGTCTCCATAAATTGCTCAATTACTGCCTACAAACTAATTAAATTTGATATTTTACTCAACTAAACACCTATTGTATTAAAATTTTTGATTAATTTAATATTATAATTTAATTTGTAAAAAACTCGTCTTGAGAGAAATAGCAGGTATATAAAAATAGGATATTACCTGGCATACGGCTCCCGTTGAGTAATTTGTAAATGCCCTAAATCCACGCGGGTAAAGTCGCAAGTAAAAGCTTTACTAGCTTGTAAGTAAAGTTGAAAAGCATATAACTTGAGTCACAGAAAATCACATAATTAAATTAACGAACACCCGCAGCTAATAGAAAACGACAAGCGAAAAATTCATTTAAATTCCTCAAACGAGTCCGTAAGAAATAATTAAAAATTCATGGCTTAAGTGGCCCAAATAGCAGTTCAGGTGTTAAATTAGACAAGCCTGTGGCTGGCGGTTTCATTACCTTACCTTTGAAATCGGTTAGTTAGTTACTCAAAGGGTTCTTTTGGATTTCTTAATGCATGATAATAAAATTGCTCGGTTTCCTCGCGTTTAAAACTTGGATTGAAAGAATTTAATTTACATCCTGTAAGTGAGGTTGTAAATTCACTGAGCGCCTAGTTAGTTCTTTTTAAATAAAAATCTTTTCCGACGCGTTCTGACGATAGTGTGAAAAAAAAAACGTCAATCCAAAAAAAAATACCCCGTATTAATATAGATTATTAGGAGGTCAATTTTTTTTGTATTTGAACCGGCTGTAAAATAAGGGGTGATATATTTGAGACGTTCTTAGACCGGCCACAAACTAATGTTTTCCGCATTAGGTTTCCGAATTCGTTTTCTGCATTCGCGCACCAGAATGTATTAAATGCGGAATTCGTTCCGTACGGAGAAATGTCAACGTGCGCGCTAGCCAATCTATTCTCTAATCATCTAACGCATTCGGACGTCTCAGTATGGAATTCCGGATTAGGAAACCTAATACGAAAAACCTGCGCTGCGGCTCACTATAATGACTTTGTTAATTGTATCATTGAAGAGATTGATTCATAGCCAGTTAAATTTAAAGTCAATGTCAGTCGAGGTGTGTCGACTGGGTATGACATAACGCAACCAAATTACGCGAGTCCTATCTGGCTATAAATTAACTTCCTCGATAATATGATTCCCAATAACGTTGTACCTCTAGAATCTGGCAGTAACAATTGATATGATGATAATAAATCTATACATAAAATAAAAAGAAAAAAAGGAGCGTCTGTATATTTAATTCTTTTGCAAAATAATCAATGTGGGAGTGCTAAGAAACAGGAATAGGACACACACACACATACAAAAAGTTGTCTGTTTGTCTGTTTGTACTTGCTAATCTCAGGAACTACTAGACGGATTTAAACAAATCTTTTTTTGTAAAATAGCTATTAGGTCTTGGCAACATAAAGGATACTTTAAAATGCACGGTCCTGCGTGATATACAAATTTTTGTGCAACGAAGTTGCGTGCACCAAGTAGTAACTAATAGAATATAAATTTGTGTGCGTGTGTTTGTTCCATTCCTTCCAAACGACTTGCCCGTTTTAACGATTTCTGACAGTTTAAGGGTATTTAAGTTTCACAAAATAATAATGGCAGGATAACGTCTATCGGGCCCGCTACTACCGAATAAGTTTGCTGTGATGATGATGATGACGATTCATATTTCATGAAATTTGATCTAATCCACGTTCCAAATACCAGGGCAATATAACTTTACTGTAGGTTCTTATTCTCTACTCAGTTACCAGGATCACATAAGATGTAAGCGGCCCAGTTCCCACAGGACCCGTGCCGTCATCCGCGACGGCTAATCATCACATCCTCGGCTCAAATTGAGTTTATAATTTAGTTACTCACACAGTAAACTAGGGATTAGTTGACAGCAAGACTCAAGATCAAATTGTTATCTTAATACGTATCAATATATAAAAACGCGAGCGGAAAACTTCGTACCCCTTTTTACGAAAGACGCGTAGATGTAAAAGCATGAAATTTCTTACAGATACAGTTGATATGGAGGATGAGCGTAGAATATCAATATAAGTTCGAAAGATGCTTCAATGTTGCATATTTTTAATAAATAAAAAGCTACGCACACTACAATATTTAAACATGACACGATAATCAAACACGAAATACTCTTTTGTTGCAGCTAGATTTTTTTTAATGAAATTTAATGGCCTGGTAACGAGACCTTTATGCCAAATTGAAGTCTGTGATCTATTTTAGAATAGGTTCTGTTTTATATAGCTCCTCTCCTTCTCACGATGAATTTAAATATTTACATTATTATATAAAGGCGACATCTAGTCCAGCTTAAAGCCGAAAACAAACTAATCGGATGTGGCTGACGGCCCATACAAAAACGTCCGCGACTTACACTTCAAGGTAAGTTTTCATACTTCAATGTAAATTATTATTTAGATCGCGGATGTATGTCGTGTGTTTTCCGCTTTAAGCAGATATTCATTTTACTATCGAGTATCAAATACTTCCGTACACTGATTCATCATACTGTCACACTGTCAAGTGTCAGTGTATTACAAGTGGTTTCGTCATATTTCACAAAGCAAAAATACTAACAGAGAAATTCCCAATTTTGCACGTCAGGAATTCGCGCGTTAAAAATAACGATTTATAGTGTTCGGCCACAAAAATAGCGACAGAAATTGAGATATTTAGGGAGTTGTAGATAGAGATACCAGATCAAGAAATTCAAAGTCTTTTGTTTATTAATAATAATACTCAACTAATGCGTAGTTTATTTATTTTCTTCCCTATAATATATTAATACGCGAGCAGAAAATTTGTACTCCTTTTAAGGAAAGACGCGTAATAGTAAAAGTATGAAATTTCTCCCCGCTGAAGTTGAAATGGAGGAGAAGCGTCGAATATCCATATTCTTTCAAAATATGCTTTAATCTTGCAGATTTTTAATAAATAAAACGCTGCGTAACGTTAACACTATAATGTTTTGACATTACACGATAATCATACACAAAATACTCTTTTGTTTAGTCTTCTTCAAGTTAATGTATTTTTTATAATTGAATTTAATGGCCTTGTAACGAGATCTTTATGCTAAATTGAAATCTGTGATTGAATTAAGAATAGCTTAATGTATGGTATTTTTTACAGCTACTCTACATGATGGATTTAAATATTTAAGGTCAAATTTCGACTACAGGGCGAGCTCTAATTCATTAAAATAAACATGGTTTGCTGTTTTTTTTTAATCTGTCATGTAAATTTTTGAATATGGCAGACAAAGGAAACAGACATTGTACAGTCATTCATCATGTATAAAATATAATTCATTTATTAATAAGGGGGTAGAACTTCTCCCTTATTAATACAAGGAAACGAGCGACTTACTTCTATCGTAGAAGTATGCTGCAGTCGCTTGTTTCGTAGCCACACTCATATAAATTTTAAATTCGTAAAAGGAAGTGTTCCATTAGAACATGTGAATGACAAATGGCTTCGTTGTCTCCGGAGATATTATGAGATTGGATTTTACTTTTAATGTCTTCGATATATTATATCCTTACAATCTTTGCTTCTAGGTGTCGTGGGCTTCAAGTGCACAGATCCCTTCAAATTTGAATAAAATAATGGCACCAAGACTGTATCTGATACAAAACAACTTAAATCAAAATAGAGTGTATTGAAAAATAAAATTTAACTTAATGAGTTAAAAGCTGACAATCGTACAAAAGTTAAAATCGCGGTTTCGGAGCGACTAGGAGTAGAATAAAAATAACTGCGGTAGCCCCACATTTCCCGTGGATCCATCAGTTGCGGCGCCGACAGGAACACGGACGGGTTTTAGTGGGTAGAGCTGATGGCCACTCACCATCTTATCAACCACAGCGATTCCCACATACCCCGGTTGCCCCTCCCCAATGCTACCGGGAATGCATAACAGCATTTCCCGTCCTAAAAAAAAAAAAAGGAGTAGAATAATGAATAATACTTAAGCGCTGTTAAGCCGGTGCCACTTTTTAGACGGCAACTGTGAATCTTTATAATATCGACGGCTTACTGCCTCAACCTCGTAACTTAAAAATGGCTACATTTCAGGACACTATAAAAACGATTATAATTTTTTTCTTAGTAATCTTACAAAACTAGATATGAGGTTATTTTATAAGGAAATATACCTATCAAATTACCTCATATCTAGCTTTGTACAAATACTAAGAAAGAAGCTGATGATATTTTTTATATCATCAGTTTCTTTTGTTCAATGTCAATGTCAAATCATTGTTAAAATAAGAGGTTCAAGCATCGATATTTGATCGAAGGTGGGAATAAGAGTGCGGTACAAATGTTCACAGTATTGTGTCTTACTCGGACGCAACAGAGATATAAATATGCTTTATGAGGGCGAGATTTTTTTATGACTGTGACATTGGGTTTCTCAAAGTAAGCAGTTTCTCTCTGCATAAGTTTAACCAGTTTAGTATTCTGTGACTGTAAAATAGTTATTTTTTTCATAAAATTCCTTAGTTCGGGATATAATATGTGGATACTCGATTAGTTTATAAATACTTTATTAAAGCCAGTGTTGCAATACCAAAGGCTTTTACATGCAATATCACATTGAAACTTTCGGGTATTATAACATAGTAATCATTGACGTATCTAGACATTTTTTTAAGGGCACCTGAACTCCTTTAAACTTAAGCTTAGTAACTAGTATCAACTTATTTTTTTTGTCCCGCAATTTCTGCCTTTACGAGTTTAAACCGTAATAATTACTAATTACTAATACCTAATTTAAATCTAATCATATACACATTATCTTCATACATAGTATAACAATACAATACAACATAGTATAATAATACATATTATAACTGAGAATTTCAGAAAAAAATACAGTTCTTATATGTTTACAAGCAGTAGCCCGCAGACAAAAAATGTCCCAGAATTTGTAAGAAGATATAGTTTTGTCCCCGGAACCACCGACTTTATACATAGAAATGTTTTGATTTAATATTTATTTACTATCGGCTAATACATTTCATTGGCATTTAACACATTCATCGAATAAACTTATTTTATCGATGAAAAACACGCTGATTGACATTTTATTGAAATTTCAAAGATTCAAAAATTCAAAGATTTAAATGAAAAGTTGATTCACCTATCTACACTATCTGTGGCTTTGGCCAGTAAAATAAAAAAAAAATTTGAAAGTACACACCCGCACTCCGTTGCGCCAAAATTCGTTCATTGCGCGGAAACCATACACTTATCCGGCATAAAAAGTATTCGCCAGAGTTCTGGGGTGATCACCCCCCTTTATACGCCTATGAAATTAATACAAATTGATATAACACAAAATCGATAGAGATTTATCCGATGATAAAATAAACACTTTAATCAATCTCATGATTAATTACAAAGCGAATCCAAAATATAAACTCTACGAAAGGATAGCGCAGTAAAGCTTTACGAAAACTCTGGTTGTTTTACGATGGTCGCTAAATAAAATTCGCTGGGAGAATTGTTAATTTCGTTCTGAGCATTTTTGATTATGCTTAGTGCTTCAAGTTGGTGGTACAACGGGCTACTGCAAAATATAAAAAAGCTGCAACTCTTATCAGAATCGAAAAATGAAAAAAAAAACAATTTTGGCCTGCATTTTATGTCTGTAGTGTTCGTCTAGTCTGAAACGAACATCTTAAAATGGTAAACTTAGGTTGTATCATCGAATGACATTGCTGATTGCTATGCAGTTTAAAATGGTGTAGAATAAAGTAAATTTTTTATAATATTTAAAAGCGAGCAGACGGGTTACCTGAAGGAAAGCAACTGCCGTCGCCCTTTGACACTCGTAATATCCGAAGAGTCGCAAGCGCGTTGCCGGCTTTTATAGGGAATGGAAATAGGGATATGGGATTAGAGAAGTTGGGCTACCGGTAAACTCACTCACTGAACGAAACATAGCACGACGCCATTTCACGCCAGTTTTCCTTGAGGCCGTGGTATCACTCCGGTCGAGCTGACTCATTCGTCCCAAAGCATGACTCTCCCACGGCAATGAGCATCCGTATTAAAATCCGTAATAAAATCGGTTTAGCAATTTGAGGCGTGAAGAGGTAACAGACAAACAGACATTCTCATTAATAATATTAGTATGGCTTGGAGCACGTAAAATACTAAACAAAAGTTCCCCGTGTGCCGCAGCCTTACCCCACTCCTTCAAAGCATTAACCAAGCAGAGATACACCCGGTATAAAATATTTTAATTATATTTTATCGCCACTAAACCCGTGTAAATGAAAAACTGATTTCGCTTTATTATATCGTAAAAAAACTTGTCTCTGTTCAAAATGCTGAGCTTAATGCGTTTGCATTGTTCAGATTTCATTTGCCACTTTATGGCTGCAGGTCTACTCATATAAAATACTTTTGTTTAAGTCGTCAAATGAGCAGACGGATAGCTCAATGGCAAGCACTGCCAGCAGAAGATAGCAGTTAAAAGAACAGATATCTCTTATTGATAGTGCCAAAGTATGTGACAGTTAATATTGCAATGTTTTTTTTTTAAATAAAATTTAATTAACTGGCAACGAGACTTTTATGCCAAATTGAAGTCTGTGATTGAATTCAAAAATATTTATGGTAGAATTTCGACCACAGGGCGACCTCCAGTATATAAAAATATCCTTGCAGACCTGTACGCGTACAGCTACTCCAAGTTCCTATGACGTCATCCAGCACAATGCACGTCTAATTAAATTCGAAACGACTATCTTCAGTGCAAGCTAATTACCCCCTCCCGAGGTACGGTTCCCGAGGGAGAGCCAGTAATTACACTCTGACGTGTCTATCCTTCGTGAATTAAGACCCTCTTAAACTTCGCGCATTTTAATTTTTCTAATTATAGAAGCTTGGTTGTATATGAGTATAATCGTTTGCAAATTAAAATTTTATACACAAGGTAAGTTTAAAATATGCTTCGTTGTCTGCATCACAGGAATATTTGATCTAAAATTTAGAGAATCCTTAATCCCTATTCCCTCATAAAGGCCAGCAATGCAATTGTGAATCTTCGGATGTCGCGAGTGTCCATGGGCGATGGCAGTTGCTTTCCATCACGTAACCCGTCTTCTCGATTGCCCTCTAAAATATAAAAAAAACTATAATGTCCAGTGCAACTTTAACAAATGCAAGGTATGGGAGAGATTCACAGTTTTTAATAGTTATTTTATCACCCAAAAACTCCGTAAAAGATTTTGATGAGATTTAGAACAGGTACACTTTGGATGCGAGGAAAAGACATTGAATACTGTGCTCTAAAAACAACTTAACTTTTCAGCGAGACATATAGTTTTTTAATGAACGAACTTGCAGGCAACATTTACTCCCTTTTACACTTATTTTTAATAGGGGTATCTTATATACACGTGTTAGCTTGTCATTGTATTTGTTTCTCGAAAGATACAGCGTAGACAGTTAAGTGGTAAATCTATTTAGTGTGCGATCGAGATGGCTTAACGCAATAAGGGCAAAGAGTAAGGACCTTTCCGATAAATGACCCAGTAAACCCACAATATATTTATAGAGCTGTTATTTTGTATCCTAAAAAAGTATAGTGTTTAAGTGTACACGTAAATGAGCTAACAAAAGAATGTATAGATAGATTTCGTCGTCAAATTTAAATCGCCAATGAATTTGAAATTATTTTAAAAAATCGAACAAAATGTAAAAGATACAATTAGAAAATAATAAAAAGTTAAATTATTTGAAATAATGTGATAAGTCATTTCACAAGCATAAGTTTTATAATTGTTAACGGAGAAAACGCGTTTAAGGTTTATTGAAATTGGTACTAGCTTTTTAGCGGCACTATTTGGACTACTTGCGCCAAAACACATGATCTACTAGTATATTTTTAAGTTCTACGGAAAGAAAACAGCACAGCATAGGAAAGGAAACAATATTATATTCGTGGCACGCGACAAAAAATCTGTACGGTTTTCCACATCCGTTATCACTCCAGTAGGTCTACCATGAGTTTGAAACAATAGTATTTGTAGATACTCGATAGAGACTACGTATGTTTTTAGTACGGAAATTTTAGTGTCTCAAGTGTCCGATAGAGGCGCTGAAAATTTTTGATTTACTAAAAATTTAAGTAGATATTCTACATAATAAAAATCTAAGTTTATCTTAGAGTATTTTTTTCATATTTAGAGGGCATGCGAACAGACGAGCTGACGGAAAGCAACCGCCGTCGCCCCTGGACATTCGCGACAGCCGAAGAGTTACAAGTGCGTTGCCGGCCTCTATCAGGGAATAGGGAATGGAAATAGGGATAAGGAATTTGGGAAGTTGGGTCACCGGTAAACTCACTCACTGAACGAAACACAGCACAACGCCGTTTCAGGCCTGTTTTCTGTGAGGTCGTAGTATCACTCCGGTCCAGTCAGTCTCCCACGGCAATGAGCATACGTATTATGTACATGAGATCGGAAAATGTCTAATTGGTACACGCCTCCACCGGGATTCGAACCTGCACCCTCTCGAGTGCGAACTACAGGAACACTAGGCTTCGGACGCTTTTGTGTGTCGACAAATACTATTGCTTGAAACCCATGGTAGACCTACTGTTATGTTGTTCTCAGATAAGAATGATGTAAGTTCATTGTTTTCTTCATGTTGTATCAGCTCTATAAGCATACCAGGATGTCTCCACCGATCTCGTCTGATAGATAAGGCCCAGACGGGACTGTCTTATTTATGGACCCACGGACAGACAAATGTGGGCCACAGGGAATGGGCTACAACAAATGGACGGCGTTTTTTCTTTGATCTCATTACGACTGATTGGGAAGCAAATTGAGATGTTTTTCTTTGTGAGTGATTGGCGATTTTTTCGTCTCGTTGGATATTGGGTAATTTGTGTTTGGACCAAAAATGAGAACGTCCAAATTACCAAGTATTTTATTTGGCGCAAAAATTTTTTTTTGTAATATTTTGGGTTCAAGCGAGGAGACGGGTTGCCTGATGGAAAGCAACCGTCGTTGCCCATGGATACTTGCGACATCGTAAGAGTCGCAAGTGCGTTGCCGGCCTCTATGTGGGAATAGGGATAAGGATTTAGGGAAGTTGGGCCCGTTTTACGTCAGCTTTATGTGAGGCCGTGGTAGTTTAGGTTTATGTTTTTTTATATATTTTAAGAATAAAGCTTTTGAAGGATTACTGTCCAATGTATTTGCATTAGAATTTGCTTAGGAAGATAAAAAATTCTGCTCAATATTATAACATACAATTAAATCGACAAACTTAATAAGCGGGACAACATTAAACATAATCGTCGTTTCTCGTATTTTACAAGTGTGTTATTTATAGTTATTTTGGTTTAGTTAAATTGATAGTTTTAATAATGAAATTATTTACAATAAACTCGTATTTAACAGAGCAACAATATAGTTTATTTTCTCTGAGATATTCATCTTTCTACAGCGCATACGTCACCTGTATCGTAAGTTACCGTATAAACCATTCCTGGCCGTTCACTAATATTTGCGGACTAAAATTCTCTAAATCAGTTCTACCATTATAGAAACTAACAATAGTTTAAAATATTTTTTAAAACTACAATATTTTGTACTACTAGGAAATTAAGTTCAAAGCCTGATTGCGGATCTAAGTTACTTGGACGCGTTATGTGAAATCCAGCCAATATAGATCAAGACTTGAATCGAACTGATATGTTCCAACCAAATAGCTTAGGTCTATCAACTAGATTAGTATCAACTTCTTCGATGGTACATGAATCATAACATGCAGTCGAGAAAAAAATATCTCGAAACGCAAACCAGAAAATACACGTAAGTCCTTTTACTACATGGGTTAGTCCATAAATAAGAAAAAACATCATACCTCATTACACCACAAGTACAGTTTCAAAGGCAATAATCACCACGAAAACCACGAACCTCACGCACGGGTTCCGACCACTGAATTATGTAAAAGTGTCCGGAACAGAGTGACCAGCGGAGCAACCCTTGCTGGTCAATATTTATAGCTTTCGGAGTCAATTTCGCGTGATCAGGGCTGGCACTTTTTACTCTTCTAAAATTTACAGGAAATGATGATTATAACAGCCTTTATTCGGGTTATTCAAAAAGAATATTTTGGTATTTATTTTATAGGGATATATTTGTTAGTTCCTCTTTTTAAAGATAGGTTATAATTTTACTATTGTATATTTAATCAAGTTAAGTATGTTTTACCTAATTATCATGCTTAAAAATTTATCAATTGAAGTTTGAAGTAATTTATATATGATAGATAAAAAACATCTTGTAGTAACCTAAAAAACTAAATATATCTGCGAGACTTACAAACTTTACATACACATTTGATGTATGCCAATGACTAAAAATATTTATAGAAACATAAAAGTGCCAACCCTAAATCCTTCCTTTATTTTGAATAAGCAACCGCTATGCAACTGTGATCTTTGTGCAAATACCAATAAGGTTCAAATTCGAACGGGTAAAAAATAAAGGACGTTGGCTTCTTGGTCGAGTGTTTGTGAATTTACGATGGCATACGTGCCGATGAATTTCAATGGACCAATCAGTACGTGAAAAGTGGGGTCTTAACGTGTGGTAACTCTGACATGTTGTGGCTATCGTTATTCTTAAAATATTCCTATTTATAAATTACTAAGCTGAAAACATACTAATCGGACGCGACTTACGGACGCGACTGACGGCCGCGATCTAGATATTAATTTTACATTGAAGTGTGTGAACTATAAGGCGTCAGTCACGGACGTTTTGTTTGGGCTGTCAGCCGCATCTGACGTCAGTCACGGATGTATTAGCTTAGGCTGTCGACTGCGTTCGATCAGTTTGCTTTCAGCTTTAGTTATTTTCATTATACATAACAAAAAAAAATTTAAAAAGAATTATATATGGTCGAATTGAGAACCCTCTATTTTTTTGAACGTCGGTTAAAAGAGACGGTCTAGCTGCTCACAGCGAACTTTAGAAAACTTATTCAAACATTTAAGTATTATCACATAGTTTTGTTGCAACCTGTATACGTCCTAATGTTGCTACGTGGTGCTACGGTTGTTACGTAGTATGCTACGCACGTGCTACGGCGTAGCGGTATAAGAATTATGTACTACCATTTTTAATACTTCCACCAATCCATAATTTCATAGAAATTAAATTAATTTTGTCATGAGCAAGACGGTGTTGTTATACCTAAGGAAAATTCAACCCTTCATGTTTTATTTATTTACTCCAATAACAGCACTATTGTCTGTTTTACACGTATTAAATAGATAAGTAACTAAATTTTAAGTTATTAACTTCATATAAATACAAATTTAAAATTAAATGATTTAAAATTAAGTTAAATACTTATCTACTTAATATCGTTCCGCTCCTTATTAAAGACTCACCTAAAGATTT
Source organism: Cyclargus thomasi (assembly GCA_026546445.1). Lineage (NCBI taxonomy): Eukaryota > Metazoa > Arthropoda > Insecta > Lepidoptera > Lycaenidae > Cyclargus > Cyclargus thomasi. The sequence continues at coordinate 40,962 of JAOTAV010018778.1, forward strand.
AATAAACACCTTAACTAATAACAACGTAAAGTGCAAACTAAAAACATATTTTCGAAATAAAACTAAATATTCTGAAATTTTCACACTAACTCCCTTCTATCTCGTTACTATTAGTTTTAATTAATGTGTATTTAAATCCATGTTGCAAAGCTTACATTGTAATATATTATTTGACAGTGTATAGTTACGAAACAATAGTCAATAATTAAAAAAAACCTAATTAGACAAAATTATAGTAAAATATAATGTGTTAAGCCTTATAATATGACTACTAGTATCTACTAACAATCCAACTGTATCTTATATGTATTTATAGTCAAATTTGTGAATAAGACTGTATCGCAGCATTAGTCAAATCTTTTTGGTTTAAAATGCTTTCTCCACATTATAATAAGAAAAATAAAATGAACGTGTAAACCAGACTTATGAGTGTCAATTTTATTTCTGTGTTTCTACAACAATGCCCATCATAATTTTCTGATCTTTAAAGCGTATTAATAAGTATTTTTATCACAATCCTGACCCACGACAAACCGTATATATGATCGGTTCAAACACTCCCTAACAAACGAGACTTATTTTCACCTCAAACTTTGGTATTCTATAAACGCGTAGATAAGTCTCATTCGTCTATCAATATGCATCGTCTCGTAATCCATGAACGCGGATTTACATTTATGAGTCCCCGAGCTGGACAGTAAAATCTTTATGGCATTGCCCTTATAACATAATATAAATACAGTAGATCTACTTTTAAAAATCTATTCAAGATATGTGAAAGTAAAAGTAAAAGATTGAAAAAGAATTAAACTACTCCTGTACCTTTGCAATAATATAGATCATTGTAGATTCGACTTATAAAATGTATGTAAAATACTTATTTGGAATATTTTTTTAGTTTGTAATAAAAAAAATATAGGTAAAAATTTGTAATAAAATAAAGGTTCCCGTTATACGTTTTTTTCAGTAAAAAATAATTAAAATAGACTTATTCCTTAACTTAACATAACATTATTACTGTTATTATAATAACAGGAATAAAACTAAGTAGTCATTTTCTTGACTAGACCGCGTTAGCGTTGATCTAGTTTCTAATATCGATGGCAATATTTTAATATCATGAAATCAACCTAATAAACTCCATGATATTAAAATAACAAAAAAAAACTGCATTGAATAATATCTTCAAATGACTCTCCTATAAAGTTGGATTTTTGCAGATACAACTTTTGACGTGGAAACCATTGAAATGTGCAATATTAGTCTACTGTATATTATTTACACTATGGTCTGTACCTCGTTGAAGCGATTCAGACTATAGATAATATAAGCTATATTCTCCTAGTATCGTAAAAATATTTGATAGGTGACGTGTTATATTATAATAGCACAATATCCTAGGAATATTATAGCACTATTAAACAGGGCCTATGAAACTTAAATGTTTTTATGCAGGCGAGAAATATAAAGAAAATATTTCTAAGTTTTCCTTAAAAAAATGCTTCCCGCTCGACTTGGCGGTGCCACTGCCGTGCCACTAGATATAATTAAAAATTGAAAATAATTTTAAAGCCAAAAATAAACCAGCAAAGTATTTCTCGACAAATATTATGCTAATTCAAAATTTTGAGTGACCCAAGGCAAAATAATACGTAGTCAGCTGTTTTTAATTTTGAAGGCTTAAATTTTGCCCAACGTGTGCGAAATTTCGATACTTCTTGACATCAGCAATTTTTAACTACGTCTGCTTTATCCTAAACTAGACGATGCCTGCAACTCTGTTGCACGAAAATTCATTAATCACGCGGAAACCGTACATTTTTTCGTGATAACATAACTGCCTTCGGACAAAGTTTTACAACTCACTATACACAATTTTTATTTACACGGTTTAAAATGCTTCCACTGATCATAAGATTAGCTAACCAGACAGAAAGTCTCTTTCTTCGTACCTAAAATTGCACAGAAATCATCATTTGAGTCATCAGAGCGTCCTTAGCCTTGCCCACTAGAGTAAGACCTTTGGTGAGGGTGCAGGTTCGAACTCCGGTGGAGGTTTGTACCAATGAAAAATTTTCCGATCTCAAGTACATAATACGGATGCTCTTTGCCGTAGGAGAGCCATGCTTCGGCACGAATAAGCCAGATCGACCGGAGTGATACCACAGCCACATAGAAAACTGGCGCAGGCGGTATTGTGCTGTGTTCCGTTAAGTAAGTGAGTTTACCGGTGGCCCTCATAATGGATGGGGGCATGATGGAAGTTTGGCCACGAGTGTCCATGGGCGAGGGCAGTTGCTTTCCATCAGGTAACCCGTCCCCTGGCTTGTCACCTAAATATCATTTCAAATCAACCGTGTAAATTCAGTCAGCAAGACCGACAAAACAGTGTATCTGACAAGACTCTGTTGGACTTCTTCTTTATATATATACATTTTATACGTTCAAATCAATCACTCACAACTTTATTACTTACACATACGCCGGTAAGCAGAAGTTTGTAAAAATCAATCGCAGATTCAAATCACGCCGGAATTTATTTAACGACGACATAAAACTGAGAATTCCCGCCAATCTGCAAATTGAGAATTATTTATTGCCTGGGCTATTCACATTAGCGTTTATTTCACGTGTGTGTATGTGTGTGTGTGTGGACCAATTTCGAAGTGTCTGTTTATAATAGGTTGAATGAAATATACATAATACAGTGAAAACAATTGAAGCAAAACACAAAAAGTGTTTTGCTTCAACTGTTTTTAAAGTATAGTTTCAGAAGGAATATTTAAAATCTTAATATTATAGTTCTTGTGTGCCTATGTTTGTGACTAAACTCCTCTCAAACAACTAAACTGATTTTGAAACGTTCAAACTAAATTCGCTAGATGGCGTTTTAACGGTCTAAATTTTTTGACGTGATTGTTAATTATTTATTATTAGCCGTGCGACGTTAAGGCAATATTATTTATAAATTTTTTTTTAATATTAAAACTTTTCGAAATTGTCAGAAGCTGCTACAATTTCTAAAAACACTTAATTTAAAACAAATTTTGTAAATACAGCAGTATTCACGTATCTCTTCGATCCACATCGTACAATTAGAACCTTTTCATCCATAAAAATCACAATCACCATCTTATATCACTCGACAAATCACTTCTCTTTCTTCTGAAATTACCTCTCAACGTCTGAAATTCCTTGAGACATTCAAGTGTGTTTAGCTCCCATTGTCCAGAGACAATGGAGCCAATTCTTCTCTGAGGCCGTTTGTCCATAGAACGCCGTCACCGGTGACGAGATTATTGTATACAGATAAATTTAGCTTCATTTTTCAGCGACATTGCTCTATCGTCCTTGTCGCCGCCGGTCTAGAGAAATATAAAACAAGTCGCCTATGTCACACAAGCATTTTAGGCTTGTAAATGGGCCAGCAGGGTAAGTTCAACCTCTAATAAGTATGTTAAAACTTTAAGTAGATTGCCCAAAAAAAAATTGTCTGATTGAATGATTTTTGTTCTTTCATTAAGAGGAATGAAAAAAAATGTTTTGCGAGAAATTGCAACGATTTTTTTATACAATACAATATATGTAACACTCCTGAAGAGGAATTCTTATTTATTGTATTTATTAATTGTAAAGTAATTATTTTCTGCTGGCGGGCGAGAGGTTCGAAAGTCCGAATGTATGGTCAAGGCCGTTGGCACATGTAAGAGCCATAATCTGTTTAAAATAATCTCGTAGACCGTGACGGCGTACATTGGACAAACGGCATAATTCGAGGACCGTCTTCGCTTTTCCTCAATCAAAAGTTTGGATGACTTCGAGTGGGCCGAAACGACCTAATGAACGCTTTGGGGGAGATGCAATATTCTATTGCACAGACGCAATAGTTGTAAACAAGACTGCAGTATTTTTATTGCAATGATGAGATCGTTGACAAAAATACCAGATGAAAACAGCAAAACGTCAACCTAAAATACCAGTTACATAGTTACTCAGAAAAAAATATTATTGCTTTAACCAGCTGATGCCCGCAACTTCGTTGCGCAAAAATTGGTATATCACGCGGGAACCGTACATTTTCCCGGTACAAAAGTATCCTATATGTTGCCCAGACCCAATAGCTACTAAACAAAAAGAGTTTAATTCAAAACCGTCCAGTAGTTTCTGAGATAAGCGGCTGCAAACAGATAGACAACTTTTTTGTGGATATGTCTTCTATTACTGTTTGTTAGCACCCCACATTGATAATTTTGTAAAAATATTAAGTGACGAACACTACAACTTTACTCTTTTATTATATGTATAGATTTAACTGATTAAATAATAGAAAGTAATCATGAAATCAAATATCCTAATCATATTAATTTAAGGGTTTATTAGATTATGTATTACTTCTTAACGATAAAATGGCTAAAGTGATTTTGATGAAATTTAGCCAAATTTCATCAAAATCTATGTGTTAATCTAAGATGTCAGCTAAATCAATAGTTAGCTCACACCTCGGATTAACACATAGGCTATTTTTTACTGCGAAAGAAATATTAAAGTTAATTTACTCCTGTAAACCGCAGCTGAGTTGTGTGGTTTCGTGCTCGGCCACGAGAAACGGGAAGAAAATAATTATTATCATTGAATATCTGAGACAGCGGCGTCAGATTTAACAATCGGAGACAATAAACAAATTTAAAAAGACCCTAATTTTAACAACCCAATAATTTGCCCTTAAGCCCGCCAAGTAATTTGATGGCGTTATTTTGTTTTGATTAAAAAAATCCCCTCAACCTCAAGGGGTGTTACCGGGGTGTTCGAATTACGGCGTGTCTCATGAGCCGCTTACTAGCCTATAAGAAATTGAATAAAAGTACTAGAATAGACCTCATCTTAGCAACAACGTGCTACTTACAGATAGCTTTTATTAACAACGTTTTATTCATGCGAATCTCAAATTTTATATAGGTTGGGTCCAAAATAAATCACCGTGTATTGGTTGAGAAATATATTATATTATTTTTTTCCCGCGTCTTCACTCGCGTTTTTTATACAAAATTTTAACCCCTATTCCACCCTCTGGAAGTAAAATTTCATAAAACCCTTAAACACATATTTATTTATTTTAAACCAGCAGCCCAGAAACAAAATTTTAGGTCTCTAACTTAAGAAATGACGAACTTGCGTAGAAAAATTTATAGAAACTTTAACCACCTTTTCACCTTCTTAGGTGTGAAATTAAAAAAAAAAAGGCTTAAAGACGTATTTATTTATTTTGAATCAGTAGCTCAGAAATTTCATATTTTTAACTAAACAAATGACGAACTTTTATAAACATTTTCAACCCCTATTTCACCCCTTTAGGGGTATAATTTTCGAAATTTCTTTCTTAGCAGATGTCTACTCAATAAAACAATCTTACTCACCAAAGTTCATGGCTGTAACTTTAACAGTTTTTGCTCGGCGAATATAAATCAGTCAGTCAGTCAGGACTTGTTATTTGATATTTATAGATTTCGTATGTGCTTATTCTCCTGTACGTATCACTTATAAAGTTTTAAAGTTTAAATTCGTAAAATCGAAGAAAATATAGTGGAAAAAGTGCAAGAAAAGTGTATTTCATTAGGCACGAACATGAATTTCCACCATGAACCGACAGTACAATCAATCACATATACATAATCTATGGCCTCATTTTAGATAAAAAAAAAACTTCTTAATATTAATTTCATTTTAGCAAAAGCTCCGTAAGTTTTTGGTTCAAATGTTTTTTCAAGTTACTAAATATATCTCAGTGAGGCTGTTTATTTTTACTATTAGTTATTCTGCAAAACATATTCATGAATAAAAATAATCAAATTTTGAGTATTTGTGAAATTAAAGACAAAGGCAGATTGAAATCTAAATAAGTTGGTCGGTCTGTTAAGCCCAGTCGACAGATCGCAACATAAAATTTACATGTCGACCAAATACAGTAAGTACGTAAACTGGCTCTATTTCAATTTTCCCTAAAGTACATTTTACTATGTAAAAAAACAGGTCCCTCTATAATACGAATCCACACAAGTCACATCCAGTCACATAGTCCTACGGCGTACAATTTGCTTCAATATCTCGGTCCTGTCCTCTGCACTTAGCTCCTACAATTTACAACTGGGGTCGATTTCGGACGATATTGTTATGCCCCCTGACTATTATTGCCCTAGACAAGAACACAGAAGGATATGGAAGTAAACTTAGTAAGGTTTTCAACGTAAAACGTTGCATTGAACAGAAAAAGTGATTCAAACGTATGTTTCGAAATAAAACCCAAAATAAATCAGGAGGCAAGCGAGCAGACGGGTTACCTGATGGAAAGCAACTGCCGTCGCCTATGACCACTCGGGATATCTGAAGAGTCGCAAAACGTTGCCGGCCTTTTATGAGGAAATAGGGAAGTTGGGCCACCGGTAAACTCACTCATTGGACAAAACACAGCACATCGCCGTTTCATGTCAGTTTTAGTGATGCCGTGGTCTCACTCTAATCGATCCAGCTAGTGTGACCTATTATTATAATATACAACACGCACACTACAATATTCTGACATGACACGATAATTACACACGTTATAAATCTTTTGTTTATGGTTGAAGTCTATTTTCTAATGTTTTTTAATGGCCCGGTAACGAGACCTTTATGCCAAATTGAAGTCTGATTGAATTCAGAAATTTCTTGTGTTCATAATTAAAAAAGGATAACGTGTATTGAATCAGCCAGTAAAAGAAGGAATTAAAACTGATAATCACTGAAAGCCTCCAAGACTGTCATCATAAAAATACAGATTAATATTCAATGCTGCCTTTTTTTCGTGGTGCTCTAATGAATATAATGATATTTTAATGACGAATCGAACTTACAAATACTCACATATCACCTATAATTCACTAAATTGGCTATCTCTATCCAATTAGTCATAATTTTAAAGGAAAATATAATTTAAAACCCCGAAAATAAAGCTCACTTTGCACTGAAACAACTATCAGCGATAATGACTCTATTTCATGTGTAAAGTTAAATAAGCTTTCGTGATGGGATGATTAACTTGTAAATTGTAATAATGATTTTAAAATTGCTAGCTTTGTTTACATGGACGTGTGTACAATACCCTGTATGAGGCCGAAAATAAATGAGAAAAAATATAGAGAATAATATCGATGCCTCAACCTCGTGTCTTAAAAATGGCTACGTTTCAGGAGACATAAAAAAACTAATCATGTTTTTTTCCTTGTAATTGTACAAAACTAGATATGAGGTTATTTTATAAGTAAATTGTTACCTATTAAATAACCTCATATCTAGTTTTGTACAATTGCTATGAAAAAAATATATAATTAGTTTTTTTGTCCAATGAAATGTAGCCATTTTTAAGATACGAGTTTGAGGCAGCAAGTCATCGATAAGTACTATTGTATCCGGAGAATTGAATTAATACGTAATTATGAAATTAATTGTAGACTACATTTTGCTTCACCTGCGTGACATTTGGAAATCACGAAAGCCTCCTTTGGGAGAATGATGTTTTCCTAAGATCGAAAGTAGCCTATGTAACTCCATCTTTTAATCTCAGTCTATGTCAAAAATCAAGTAGATTTATTTCAGTCTGAAATAAGGATGAACGTACTTATGTACAAGTTATTTATATAACAAAGAAATACACTTTTTACATTCATAATGTTAGTATAGTATTAGGTACATAAAATCCTAATAATCTCATCATGTTTCAAATTATTTCCTCCATTTCTCCTCACATCTATACATCTAGGGAACTCATACAATTGTTATATAAGGTATAGGACCTCATATAAAATGTCAGATCCACAGGACATTACAGAATTCTGTGCCTCGGTTCGACATTTGGGTTATAGCCGTTTCACAGCTTAATTAAAAGAATTACCGAATTTTCGCCACTTCCATATTCCTTTGACATCAGCGAAAATTAAAACTATCCGTAACACTGTCATCCCGCGCTGGGATTGCGGGATATCGCAGGATACGGGATTACGGGATACGGGATTACGGGACACGGGATAGAGCCCGATGTAATTAGCGCCGCGCGCTTAATTAAGTCAAATAGTTTGAATCAATCCGGTGATGATAACTGGGATTGAAATTATTGCTTATTTTACGCGTTTATTGCATTTGCTGTGCAAATGAATATTATATTAATTCAATTTCAATAAGTTTTTCTATAAGTCGTTAATAGACACAGCAGCAGAAGCGTTGCATGTGCGTTACCCGTCTTTTTCATGGAAGAATAGGCTACAGGAATCGATAAACTTAAAACATAAAAGAAACTTAGAGACATGTCAGGGAGGCAATAATGCATTCAACATTGTATCGCGATTGCATCGCTTCAAAAAGTCGCCCTTAATTAAGGGCAGCATATACGCAAGTGGGCTTAGAACATTTAAATCATCTTATACATTTTATGATGCTGTCAATCTTCAACTTTTAAAACCCCCTTTCAAAGAAGCGAAGCTTGTTTAAATCATGTTGAGAGGAAAATCTGTATCTCAAGACACAGAATAATTTCAAACTTCAAAGTTAACGCATGATACGTTTTATGAGTAACATAATTACAACACTTTTTAATATCACTAAAATCAAGTAGACCCAGATCATTTTAATCATCTTAAAGTTTCTGATGGTGCTCAAATCCTCCCCGACTTCATCCCTTATTTGAAAAGTTCGTAAAAAGCGGGCAAGTGCGAGCTGCACTAGGCACTATGGGTTCCGTATCAGTAGAGAGTAAAAAAGTTTTTTAAATTGGAACAGACAGTTGAACATTTATCTAAGTTATCAGTCTACCACGCCCTGCAAGCGATGATGCGATGTAAAGACACTGCAGTGCTATCTAGTTTTAAAAACGAAGAAACTGGGAAAAAACCATTTGTTGTATGGGAGCCCCCCCTACACATTATTTTAGCATTCGTTGTTATAGCGGCAACAGAAATTCATATTGTGTGAAAATTTCAAATCTCTAGCTATTATCGTCTTTTGCAGCCTGGAGACAAACAGACGGCAGATCGACAGACGGAGACACCAAACTAAATCATACGGTATCGCTTTTACCCTTTACATACGGAATCCTAAAAAGCTAGTTCGAAAGCCCGTTGAGAGGAAAATCTGACGATGATTTTGAGTCAATCAAGTGTCCTCGCAGCGTTTTCGGATAGTTTTCCCCTCGCGAAGCCAGTTAGCAGATGCGAGTAAGCCGATTATTACCGGCACTTTCCTCCAGTCATCGACGCAATCATCGTCTGATGACGACTAACTTGATTACACCTCCATTATACTCCCCCAGCTAGTAGCTATGTACTAAATAATACATAAGGTAGTCGTAAATTTGTAACCCTAAGGTGAAATTCTGGCGTAGAATCTAAATAAAACTTCTAGTGTAAAGGACGAGTGCATAAGCACACTATCGTACTATCGTTATTTTATTTTTAAATGGCACCTTAATGTCTGGTTTACACGTCTTAAGTAGATAAGTAGATAACTAAATTTTAACTTAATTTTAAGTTATTAACTTTATGTAAACACAAAATTCAGTGGCAAGACGTAAGTTAAATGACTTAAAATGTAGTTAAAATTTAGTTACCAACTTGTCTACTTAATACGTGCAAACAAGACATTAAGGTGCAGTTTAAAAATAAAGTAAAAGACTTAAGAGCGTCCGTAGCCTAGTGGGTAAGACTTTTGGTTCGCACTCGAGAGGGTGCAGGTTTAAACCCCGGTGGAGGCTTGTACCGATGAGAAATTTTCCGATCTCGAGTACATAATACGGATGATTATTGCCGTGGGAGAGCTATTCGGCATGAATGGGCCGGCTCGACCGGAGTGATACCACGGCCTCACAGAAAACTTGAGAGTTGTGCTATGTTTCGTACAGTGGGTGAGTTTACTGGTGGCCTAACTTCCCTAAACCTCCTATTCCTATTCCATTCCCTATTCCCTCATAAATGCTGCCAACGAATTTGCGACTCTTCAGATGTTACGAGTATCCATGGGCAACGGCAGCTGCTTTCTATCAGATAACCCGTCGGCTTGCTTGCCCCCTAAATATCTATTATCAAAGTACAAGGTATTAATAGTATAATTAATATTGTGTTCATAATATCTATATATATAAAAGAAAGTCGTGTTAGTTACACCACTTATAACTCAAGAACGGCAGAACAGATTTGGCTG
>JAOTAV010018809.1:0-23816 GCA_026546445.1 Cyclargus thomasi
AGAGCCAATGTAATGTAAAAACCAACAAAATATTATAATATGCTTCTTTTATTTTTTACTAACCCTAAATTATTTCTTATTAGCTCTTTGACAATATACTGACATTGTAATACAAATTCTGACATGTGAATGAATCACAACACAGAATTATATGTAACGACGTTTAACTTACGTTAGTAAAGTAAAAAAAAAATAATCATAATGTAATAGATTAATAACAATATTAAGTTGACTACAACAATTAATAGTAATGCTTTATACCACGTTTGATTGCACGCCATTTGCATGGCATAATGTACGTGAATCATTGTTATATTACGCTAAAGATCTTTGTTATACTACATTCTTGCAATAAACAAATTCAATTCGATGTACAATTGAAGAGATAAGTAGAAGAAGCAGATAAGTTACATTTAAAAACCTGCCGGATTTTTGCGTAAATGGACGATTTAGGATCGGAAAAATTGTTTTGAAATTTTAAAAAATTAGATTTGATGTATAGCTAGATACACTATCTAGATAGTGAAATGGGTAATGTTGCAATTTTATAGGAAAAAAATTGTATTTATTCGAAAGTTGCAAAATGCTAGTTATCCGCTTCTTTCACTATGTCTTCAATTATTGTCTAGATGGCAAGTGTCAGTCGCGCCCGATCAGTGTGTTTTCCGCGTGGAGCGTGAACCAGCGACTAGTTAAACCTATCAGGTTTTTTTGTCGCTATATTCTGTATAATTTTTTAAATAAAAAAAGACTATTATTATTTTTAATAAAAACATTAATAACGAATGCGGCAAATCCTTGAGACTAATGCGCTAGACCATCTTATGACAAACAATTTATTATTATCACATATCGTGGATAACACAACAATCATGATTTATAAAAATAACATACATAACATCATTTATATTTATGGCACCAATCAAATTCATTTCCTTAATTTCCAGTTGTTTTTCCTCGTGAGTTAATGAGAAGCTGTTATTTTTTTATTAATTATTCATTTTACGACATTATTTTACCTGGTAATTAGTGGTAGTATTGATGATTGTATTTATTTTTAACTTTTTATTATAAGAGTAATATAGGGCAAAAAACTCAACGTTATCCATAATTATACATTATTCGTGGTAATAGGGATTTCGACAAGGTAAAAAATTCGGTAATTTTTGAAATAAAATTAAGATATAATGGTAATAAAAAATAAGTATCTCCCAAATTTCAGCTTAATAACTTCTTAGACATATTTTTTGTAATAAGCCTTCAATATTTGGCGAATTTTAGTACTACATTTTTTTTTTAAATATTTATATACCATTCAACAAATTAGCTAATTAACTTCAAATTTTGTTATGAAACCACTTTCATAAACGCAACATTTAACATAGTTATAGAACCAAGTTTTCCCGCGGTGCGTAGTAAACTACAAAGATGTGACCTTATATATCTAGGTGTTGTTTTGTATGGAGCGTTTTAGGAAGGTTAAATCTGTAATATTTTTTTATAAAATTTAATGGGCTGGTAACAACATCTTTATGCCCGATTGAAGTCTGTGCTTGAATGAAAATAGATTGTACTTTTATAGGTCCTCTACACGATGGGTTTGAATATTTATGGTCGAATTTCGACCACAAGGCGACCTCTAGTATTGATAAATTAGTCGACTAGCCTATTCAAAAAAAAACTTTAGAAAATTAACCAGACGTACGTTTCGCGGACGCAGCCGATGCAAAATCTCAATCGTGATACAAAATCGGATCATCCTTGTCATTTGGATTTTGCAAAATCGGATACCTATCGATGCCTTACTGCCTCAAATTCGTATCTTAAAAATGGCTAAATTTCAAAAAACTGATCATATTTTTCTTCTTAGTTATTGTACAAAACTAGATATGAGGTTATTTGATAGGCAATAATTTACTTATCAAATAACCTCATATTTAGTTTTCTACAATTACTAAGGAAAAAAATACAATCAGTTTTTTTTTGTCTCCTGAAAATTAACCTAAATTTTTAAGATACGAGGTTGAGGCAGTGAGGTGTCGCTATGTGTAACGTATGGCGTCTCAAAATTCAAAGATGCACGAAATTAAACGTGCATGCACTTGGTTCATTTAAAGTTTTTTTTCAACTCGTCATGTTCGCTCCGGTAATTTTTGGGGCAGGCGGATTTTGACTGATCGCATCGGGGTAGGTCGATCGAAAGGCGACGGGTCGCAAATTAGGCTACTGTAGATAAAGTTTATGTTACTACTGTTTGTACTTGTTTATGTTACAAGAGAGTAGGCAAACATGCTGCGTCGAAGTTTGGTCAAAGCTAATACTTTTTATCCCGGTTCCCGAGCGATAAACAGTTTTTGGCACCGTCTAGTTGTAAATAAATTGATTATAAAAACAAGACGTTATTTTATTCAAGCTGATGTTTTGATGTTTGGGCTACTTTAGGCTACTACAGTCTACAGCTGAAAGTCGGCTATATTAGGCTACTTCATGCATGTGAAACGGTGACATTTGACCCAGCGCTGTTGGCAACACTGTCCGACAAATTTTAAAATCCGTTAATGCGCTGCGCGTCGACCCGCCCCGGTACGCTGCGGCGCAGTGAGCCTTGAAATCCGTCAATGCGATGAGACCCGGCCCGTCAACAGTATGCCATAGCGCATTTTGCGCTGCGCTGAGCCCCGGCCCGCCCCGGCACGCTGCGCCCAAGTCTGCTCGTACCTTTATACGTCACATGACACATTGCGATATTCCACGCTGCGTGCCAAGAAAATGGCGCATTAGCCCGTGAAAACTATTTATTTACGTTGACAAAATTAAACAAACTCTTCAAGATAGTGTTGTTCTAGAACCTAAAGTTGAACGCCCGGGAAGATTACACCGAGTCTTACATTTTAATGACTTTATTTCGCACAGCTGATGTTGGTCGTTAGATATTTTAAGAACGGATTCTTGACATGTTTCAGGTGTAAAGTTTGTTATTATAATGCAGGTCGATTTACATTATTGGTTCTTAACATTTAACCCCCGTATTCATGAAACTATTTTAACACTGTGTAAACAACTAATCAAGATTCGCAGTCCTTTTCTGGAATATTGAAAACGTCACACGAAAGAAAGAAACAGCGAACCAAGTAAGCCAATAAACATATTTAAGCGAAAATGCCTAAATATTTTTATACTAGTTGGTGTTCGCAACTTCGTTGTGCCGAATATAGCATAGCCGATGTTTCTAAGGTATTGAAAAGCGGACCACTTGAGATGATTACAGCCAGATATCGGTGATTTTGTGTTTCATGATATTAAGGGGGCAAGCGCGCAGATGCGCTACCTGATGGTAAGCAACTGCCGTCGCCCATGGACTCTCGTGACACCCAAAGACTCGCAAGTGCGTTGCTGGCCTTTGTGAGGTAATGGGAATAGGTATAGGGGATAAGAGAAATTGGGCCACCAGTAAATTCATTCACTGAACGAAACACAGCACAACACCGTTTCACGCCAGTTTTCTCTGAATATGTGGTATCACTCCGGTCGAGCCGCCCATTCGTGACGATGCCTGGTTCTCCCACGCCAAGATGGTGATCGTTGATCGTTAATCATCGTGCAAGCGTCCACACAATGGTTCTTAGTAGTTGAGTGTTCAAAGGCGATCATACACGATCGGCGAGTAGCTCCAAGTAGTCTCTACACAATCGTGCTCGCGTGTCATCATTTGTAATCGCCGATATGAAGAAGAGCCGTTACTTTTTTGATCGGCAATTCTATAGAGCGTCCGTGGATTAGTGGGTAAGACCTTTGGTTCGCACTCGAGAGGGTGCAGGTTCAAACCCCGGTGGAGGTGTATACCAATATGTGACATTTTCCGATCTCAAGTATACATAATACGGATGCTCATTGCCGTGGGAGAGCCATGCTTCGGCACGAATGGCTGTGATGGTGTTTCGTTTAGTGAGAGAGTTCACCAGTGGCCCAACTTCCCTATTCTAACTCAACTAATCCCTATTCCCTCATAAAGGCCGGCGACGCACTTGCGACTCTTCGGATGTCGCGAGTGTCCATGGGCGATGGCAGTTGCTTTCCATCAGGTAACCCGTATGAATGTAATTAAAAAAAAAGACAGGCGATAAACAAAGTACGACGGCTATGGGATTTAATTTGTAATAATAATTACATAACGATTCACCCTAGACTATTTACCTTTTATCTGATATCTTCGTATCTACAATGTACGGATATTGTATAATTATTGTGTTCAAAGAAGAAGATAAAGTAAATTACATTACAACGCTAACCTTGCAACATAGAAGACTATACTGTTTATATCGCGGCACATAAGTCTATGATATTATTGTAATATAATATCTATACAAGGTGTTACAAAATGATACAACTTTAGGGTGTGTATTGGTTCTCTCTATAAAGTTTACCGTGAAAGCAGTTATTAGCTAGCTAAATGACGGAGTTGCGGCTCCGTTTTATCGTAATTCATTTAAAGCGCGGAAACCGTACATTTTCCGGGATAAAAAGTATCCTATGTCCTTTCCCGGGACTCTAAGTATCTCCATACCAAATTTCAGCCAAATCGGTTCAGCGGCTTGAACGAGGAGATGTATAGAGATATGATACACTGACACACTTTCGCATGTATAACATTATAAGTATGTAATGAATGATAGTATGAATGTCAATTTCATATTTTAAAGATATTCGATTTCGATTCTACCCGTAAAAAGAAAACATGTTGTCTAGACCCTAGAGGCTCATCTAGTTTAAGCCCCGCAAAGCGTCTAAAAGTCATTTACATACATGCTCCTTAATGGCGGGTGCCGGCATTACGAAACCTTTCAGTTACAAACGCGTAGTTATCGACTACATGTTATGTTGTAACCCGAACATCACTAATTTACAATTACATCATAATGATAACAAAATGATAACGAGCAGGAGAAAAAATTTATACAATACAACAACACTTTATTGCGCACCAAAAATACAACACAACATTTCACAAAAGACAAACTTACATGATGCACAAAAAGCGGACTCGTTGCTTATTGCAATCTCTACCAGACAACTATCAAAATATCGCGTCGAATTTACAATGGGAGATTGAAAAGATAATGTAAACGTACAACTTAACAGAGAAAACAACTAAAAACATTATTTAATTAATGATATTTTAACCTATATTTCAAAATATTATTTGAATCAGCACGACGAATTTCCAGTCGCAGTGAGTTCCAGAGTACTGCAACACGAACACTAAAAGATTTGATAAGGAATTGAAGTGTGAGGGGATTTCGAGTCAGGTTGCTGGAGGAACGTAACGACTGTTGGTGGGTGTCGCGTAAAAAGTTGAAACGATATTTTAAATAAAAAGGTGTGGAGGGATTATAATATTTAGAAGTGAAAGCATATGCGTGTCACCTTGGGAACGAATGGGAATACAGCAAAGCTTTATTCGATGATTTGAACTGGAAAAATATATTATCCATGTAAAATAATAAAAAAAATATATATATATATTAGTTAAGATGTGCAACTGTAAAGGTAAACTAGTACATTAATGTATCTATGAATCTAGAACAGTAACATATTATTCTCGAAAAATGTATTCCTCCGGACTCCAGCTAGCGAAAATTTTGACTCTTTCACTACTTTAATACATTTCGATCAGTGATAATATGCAGAAGCGTTAAAGAAAGCGTGTTGACTAGATGCTTTGCATTGCAATATAATATTATAAAATGTCACTTCGATACAAAATGTATTGCTACATAATGATGGTATTGCGACTGATGCGCATCATATGTGTTAAGCCTATAATATGAGGAGTTAACTACATTAGCCTAATTCCCCTCTAGCACACATACCTCAACAAATTTATGCTTCTTAAACAAATACTTCTAGAGGTCAGTTACTTGGTGAAAACTGTTACTATTTTATACAATAATAAAATCATAGAAAATTTACATATATTATATAGATGTTTTTTCTTTTACTTAAAAAAAAATCTTTGTTTTCTTTTTAATTTATTTATATTCAAAAAACAAACAATTTAAACAGTGTTGTTATACAGGGTGTAACAGAAGTAAGTCATAATACTTTAGGCTGTGTGTAACTCTTGCGGGTCAACTTGGCACACGGCTCGACTGACATTTCTAATGTTCAGTACTGACCGCATAAAAAGTGTTGTACTTTTTCGGTAGTATTTAAAAATTTTGACAATATTTTTCGAATTCTTAAGAATTATAGCTTGACCGCAACTTCTGTACCGCGCCCTAGGAACGTGGGGCGGGGCGGAGGACGGTTAAGAAAGAGATTGAGTACACACGAGATCAATATAACTGTTGGACGTATTATATTATATTTAGCCTTATTAATTCCTTAATAATTACAAGATAATATGACATTTCATTACAATTTTCATAATCACACAATTTATAAAAACATATTATTTTAAACAAAATTAGATAAATTATTTTATATTAGATTAATTAATTTGAACAAAATTACAATTTATTATTCAATTACTATACTATACTAGTTGACCCCGCAGACGTTGTCCTGCCGAGCTATTTTGTGGATCTAAACCATTCTCAGATCCCCTTGGACACACACAAAAAATTTCATCAAAATCGGTCCCGTCATTGAAGAGTTCAGTGACATACACACTCACAGAAGAATTAATAATTTGATAATAATATATCTTACTATATAGTAAGATATATTATTATCAAATTATTAATTGTATGCATCATTATTATTTGTTTACCTAAATAAATAAATACATTCTTTCACATACTCCAAAGGGGTGTCATTTATCTTTATCGGTAGTAATGTGGAGTTGGTCATAACTTTTGTTTTTATAGTATTTAATTCCAGTCCATTGTTGGCTTACTGTGTGTAATTCGCAAATCATTTTTTCTAGTTGGGCAGCAGATTCTGCGAAGATGATAATGTCATCTGCAAACCTTAAATTGCTCAGATGTTTCTCCATTGATGTTTATACCTCTTTTTTCCCACTTGAGATTTTTCATGATATTTTCCAGGACAGAGGTAAATATTTCGGGTGAGAGGGGGTCACCTAGACGAGCTCCTCTACCAATTTTTATTTGCGAGCCTTTTGTTTCCACACGGTACGTCACATTCGTAAAGAGCTGTCCACATATTGCTATGAGATATTGAATCGAACGCTTTGGCATAATCAATGAAAGCAAGGTAGAGTGGGCATTGATGTTCTTCGTATTTCTCTATTATTTGGTCTAGCACGTGAATATGATCAATCATAGAGGAATTTCTTCTAAATCCTGCTTGTTCTGGTGGTTGCTTCTTATCAATAAATGTATCTAAGCGATCTGCAAGACAGGTTGTGAAAAGCTTGTATATGTTGGGTTGTAAGCTAATTGGTCTACAGTTATTTAAATTGGCTGGATCTCCTTTCTTGTAAAGTAATATTATGTCAGATATGGCCTAGTCATTGGTATCTTTCTTGCGTTTAGAACCATATTGAACAGTTTGGTTATTAGGGGTGCTAAAATAATTTTTCCAACTTTTATTGCTTGGTTGGGAATACCATCAGATCCATTACTTTTGTCACAATTTTAATAATCTCAGTGTCCGAGAACCTGTCCAGGGTGGTAGAGTTGCAGTTGACCGGCTCTATTTCTATTTGGAGGTCGTTTTGTGGTAAGTTCTTTGTATCCTTTCTTTATACTCCCTGATGACCTTAAATGGTTTTCTATAGTTTTTATTCTATAATTCATGTGTTTGCTTTTATGAGCTTAGGTATGTGCTTAAATAAATAGCCGTTCAAGCTTTTCTTCTTTGTTTATTTTTTTCTTGATCTTAAGCTCATGCCTTCTTTGGATAAGGTTTCTTATATCCTCTGTAATAATAATATGTTTCTTGTTAGAATTATTTTCAATGCAACGTAGGCTTTCTAGGATACAGTTTTTTAATGCATCGTATAGATACTCTACATCTTCGCATTCGTAAAGGTTATATGTATTAATTTTTTGTTGTAGAGTTTTTGTGAAGCTCTCTTGGTTTTCTGGCGTCATTTTTTGAGTTTTTATGTCTACAGCTTGCTCTACATTTTTTAATTTTTGACATAAATACCGCGCTTTGAATAAGTCTGTGGTAACTAGGAAATTGGAGATCATGGAGTATCTCTATATTTTTTACATTTCCTTTGTGGTTGGGTAACATATAATCAATTTGGCTGGGCTTATTGTTTTGGAGACATCCAAGTCCACAAATTTTTGGGGTTTTTTTAAAAGACTATTATAAGATGAATATAGTTTGTGTTCCCAGCAAAATTGAAGAAGGAGCTCATCTCTATTATCTCTTTCTCCAAAGCAATAGTTTCCTAGGATTTTTTCCTCTCCAGCTAGGCGTTGTCCGAATCTCCCATTATAATAAGGTGCTCGTAACATTGATGACAAGCAGTTTGAAGGTTTTTATAGAGGTTACATATTTCTGGTCCACTAGCTTCTATTGTGGGCGCGTAGACTTGTATTAAAGATAGTAACTTTTAGTGAAAATTTAAGTTTACAATGCATATTTGTTCTGTTATTGCAATAAAGCTTTGTATGTTCTTTTTAAATTTCTTCTTCAAGATAAAGCCCACTCCGTATTATCCTTTGGTTTCTCCATAGTAGCAAAATATGTTCATCGTTTTCTTCAATTTTGTATTAATTTCTTCTTATTTCAGCTAGGCCAATGATGTCATGGTTTATTTTTGAAATTGCTTGTTTAAAATCCAATAATCTTTCATGCAATAAGAGAGATCTGGCATCGTAAGTGCAGATGTAGAGTTTACTGTAGAGTGTATTGTCTATTTTATCGTATGGAGGGTAACTGTTGGACGTATCTTATGATATAATTTGACAGTTTAAAGTTGGAACTATTTAGAGCCCAGAAGTATTTTAATTGTCTAAGGGCCAGTTTTACCGTTTACTGATAGTTTAATTATTTGACAGTTACAACTTCATTTCACAGATTCTTCATACAACATCTGTTGGTTGGAAAAATATACTGAGAAATTAACACATGCTATAGTCTGGCTAGTGATAAGTTGAGCCTAGCATTTATTTTACTGGCAACATTATTCATACACAGTCTTTTGTTTTTGGATATTGCACTACAATGATTGAATTTCATGATAGATAGATAGATTTTGATACTTGATCATGAGTTATCTTTTGGTTTTTTACATTTGACATGTTATTTATCTAAATAAATGATATTTTATAAAAGATGTATGAGTATAATAAGATGTGAGAAACAGTATTTATCCAATATTTTTAAAGTTTATTAGTAACTAAAATTTTTTAGTGATAGTATCATCCACTAGATAACTTATTAGTTAGTACTTTTTACATCATATACAGTAATACATATTATTCGACCTTGTGTTTTAATGTGGAATGTGTAGTGGCCAGAAAAGCTCGAGTGCGACTGGAAGCACTGAGGCGCTTAAGTCACAGTGGAACAGGACATACCATCGCCAAACTTAACAATAACAATGACAAGTAACGACTTAACAACAAAAATTTTTAGGTTGTATTCATAAATTTTGATGGCCAGTAAAATCCATTTTCGGCTTGAATTTTTCAAACTGTTTTATGCTAATGCTACTCGACGCAAAAGACGTATGCGGGGTGCTGCGCGGGGAAGCTGGAGGGTGGGTGACCGAGTGCGAGTGCCTAGTTGATTTGCAGGAGTTATACATGTAAGATATCCCTTGGCCTTGTATAGAGTTCAATGTGAATGTATTTAATAATATCATAGAGGAAATAATTGGTCTATGATAATATATAGTAATTTTTTTGCGATTTGTATGGGAAAGTTCATGTTGCTGGATCCCTTGCTCATACAAATCATAAAAAAATCTTTTTCAATTTCAGCCCTGCTACTTTCACAGTGAGCTCTTATAGGGGAGGGATACAAATAAACCCTTAAGTATTATCACTTTCTTTTGTTACACCCTGTATAAAGTAACTTTGAAAATATACTAATAATATTATTATATTTAACTCACCACTATACTCTATAGGTTCATTCTCTTTTAACTTGAATGTGAAAGGTATGTGAACCCGTTGCATCATCAGTCGGGGTGGCTGTATCGTCCGTGGCCAGGGGTCGTCCCGGCCCTCTCCTACTATACCTATAACTTCCATGTTTCTGAAACAAAAACATGTTTCGATTTCATTACCATATTTTTATTCCAACTACATAACCTATACTACTATGTGTGCTGATTTTCATTAGAAAAACATATATTACGTACTTAAATTTTACAGCATATTTTATTTTATTTTGTATAATTATAAAATTTTAAGCAAATTTACATTGCAATAATTTTTGATGATGAAATATTTTGAAATTGGAAGAATTCACACCATGCAATCTGGGACATCAAAATGGGTCATGTAAGTTTACTTATTACATACAGTGCAACTTTTGCTGTGGCAGACTTGCCAGGGTGGGAATATTTTATGGTACAGGAGAATTAAATGGAATTTAAAATAATCCTATAAGCTTAGTAAGTTTATACCCCATGTGTATACCAAATTTTATTAATCAGTATTTATTATTTACAAATTATAGAAATTTAATGATAAGCATTCAAACAATAAACCTTATGTAACATTTATTATATTGACAGGATCAAGAAAATATTGTGGCTTAGTTGATTTATGCCAGCAAGTCTTTTACCTACACCTCGGTCACAGGTGATAGATTAACATAGTAACATGCTATTGACATTATTACAAACATTCCCTCTTATTTATAAATATATTGAAGCAATGTTTAAATAATCAAGGTTGGCTATCCCTCTCTGTCATGTGAAATCCCCCCATACCACTATCTGCAAAATTTTACCAAAATAGTGATGCCACTCTATATGTACCTGACATATAGGTCAGTTCATCAAAGTATTAATTTTTATGTTTTTTTTTCTGTTAATAATTATAAACTTTTAAAAAAAAATTAAAGATCTGAAGGATGTAAATTTAAAGATTAAAAAAAATTATGAACTAATTGAACATCTTTACAAAAATAACAATGTAGTGTACATTGTTATTGTTGTAAAGATGTTAATGTTCAAGAATCTTGTTTAGAATTTGTTGTGTTTGCTACAAAAATTTACAGATTTAGTTTACATAAAATTACTATTGTTTCTTCTTAAAAAAATGTTACTCCCTGACCCTGACCAATTGTTCTATAATCATACCACAGGCCAGTCACATAACTCAATGCTTAAATATTATGTTGGCAGTGAGTTTGAAAATGTGTGCCCCAATTTGTGCTTTGGATGGAAGATTATGTTAGTTGATAGATAGGTAGAAAATTATTTATTTGTACACAACTTAACAATGAAACTTAAACATAATAAAGGAAGTGTACAAATTAGTGATCTTACAGCTAAAAGCGGTTTCTTCTAGACAACCAGAATAATGATTGTAATAAAATAAAACATTTAAAAAATGTTGCTTTTCGCATGAAATCTCATTACAGTTATCAATTATGTAGATCTATTTGCAATTTGCACACATTACAAAAGTTACAAAAACAGCTGATTATAGCATTAATTATAGAATCTTATTTCTTGCTTTATGGATTTGTAGTTATTGTTGATTTTAACGTAGACTAACATGTGAAAACAAAACTTACTTGAGAAGGATCACAAGCATTGCAAACAATGCAACTAGGGCGCCGATCATTATAAAAATATTCGGCAAATCGGCAAGAGTCAAACCCGTCGACCCCATGGTGGAACACTTATCACAACAATAGAGTAACACACAATTAACTACGAGAACAGAGTTGTGTTCACATTATACACTCGATAAGAAAATATTATCTCGATCACACGACTACACAATGCACCTACAAGTTTTCAGCTACTATTTTGTCAACAATTCACGACGAGGAATTTTATTAAAATGATCGCACAGGGGTTTCGTGTGTCCCCTAATCCGTTACATATAACATCACTGTTTACTCAATATACTGTAAATGTTCACATTATAGCCTATCATAACAAAAACATTATCATTGATCGTAAAGAAAACAAATACGGTTGCTGTACGCGCATTACATACGACGTAATTTGACAGAATGAAAATGAATGTTCAAGAATGTCAGAATGTCACAGCTGACATTCACCGGTCTAAGAAAATGGCAACACTATGTAGGTTGTGACTTGTGCAACGTTCAAGTTTATTTTACCTGCTATGCACAATATAGACGGTTGGTTCATAGGCAAAAAATTAAATACTGTCACAAGAAAGAATTAAGAATTAAGCAGAGGGTCAACAAACGACATTGATATAGAGTCGTCTTCTTCTTTCATAATGGTTAGTCAGCCATTATGAAAGAAGAAGAATTGTGGTCGGACCGATATCAATAGATCCGTTAAAAAACTACTTTTAACGAATTGGATGGTGAAAAATATTTTCAATTCATTTAATAAAATAGTAAAATTTGCGTGTCTGTACAATTAATATTTCTTCTTCACCTTTATATTTTGGACTGATATTTTTGAAACAGCCCAGTCACAATACTTTTCTTTTCTATTGAAATAACATTTTATTTGATAACTAGTTGGTCCCGCAATGTCGTTGCGCGAAAATTTGTATATCACAGGAACCGTACATTTTCCCGGTATAAAAAGTATAATATGTGTTGCCTAGACTTAATAGCTATTTATTAAAAAAAGATTTATTCGAATCCGTTCAGTAGTTCCGGAGATTAGCGCATATAAACAGACATAAAGATAAACGACTTTTTTGTCGATTTGTGTTCTATTACTGTTCCTAAGCCCCCACTTTGATTATTTTGTAAAAATATTAATTGTACAGACACGCGAATTTTACTGCTTTATTATATGTATAGATAAAAAAATCATTCGTTCATCTGTAGGTTATAATATTTTTATACTTACAATATAAAAAAACCTAGTGAATTTTTATAAGTTTAACTTATCCAGTAAATGATACACTGAAAATTTTACCTATTATAAACATTAAAATGTTGGATAATTTTTTATGCATTTTTTTGCCTAATAAATAAATAATATCTCCTCACTTATTAGACATATTTGTTTTATTTTATACGCTTATCCAAGTGGATTCTAATTAATTCGAGTGTAGGCATAAAACTGTGTCACTTCTGCCGTGTTAATCTAATAGCAGTCACCGCCAATTTCAAAAATTGAAATTCAGCGAGTGTACCAAGTTCGATGTTTGAAATAGACTCTCTATTAATATACCTTAATAATAATGTAGAAGAGATTGTTATTTATTGTTGAAAGTGGGAGAAAACTACAACATTTGAAAATTGAGAGTCTGAAGTGATTTAACTACAGCACCAATTCATGTTTGAATTAATTATTATGTTTAATAATAATTTATTGATATTCCATTCAAAATTATAAAAATTCACTATGACTAAGGCAGTCAAAAAGTTCGAATACAAAGAACAGCTGTTTCAAACATCGAACATGTCACATTTGAGGTATGCGCGGGGAAGCGCACGGAGAGGGGTTTTTCTGATGAATACGATCGCAGAAGGGACACAGTTTTGTGCCTACACTCGAATGATGTATGATAATTAACTCATTTAAATGATCTTGTGTTTATACAGTAGTAAAATTATAAAGAACTAAGTATTACAAAAATCCTAACTCGTCAATGTGAGTAGCAACTTTGTCCTACGGCCTACATTTCACTCTGAATGTACTTACTTTATGACAAAAGATGTAGAAAGGCGCGAAGTAATTGAATATTCGAATTTTATTTATAAACAACTAAATAAGAATATTTACCGATTAAAAGATATTCCGTTATATTATCCCGTGTTCCTTAATGTAATTTGCAAACTCTGAAGTTTTATCACTTACTTTTATTACTTACTTTTGTAAGTTATAATGTTGGCAGACAATAATTCTTGACTACTTATTTTACAGTTTACTCTCGCAAGTGTATATAAAAATCAATAACATTTTTTTAAATTTTATTCGTTATTTATTTTAATCATAGAGGATTTGTACCATTAAATTAAATAATTGGCCCATGTTTTTATTATGTAAATTTAATTATCTACAAGATCTCTTACGATCGAAATTCAATTCTATAAATTTTCGCCCTTAAGAAAATAATGTTAAAAGTTATAACAATGGTAGTAGTTAACTAATTGAAAATTAAATAATTCTGCGGTGAGTGGTGACCTTGTGAAATGCGGTATTTTCTTGTTAATGATGTCTTGACCATCAATTATTTTTTGGTGTTGTAGTTTTTAACAGAAATTAAGATTTTCAAACAAATTTACAATCACTAGATCCTACTGCTGTTAAAAAGTTTTTGATTAAGTGCCGTAATTTATTTAAATCAGCCTGGGTACTCGCTTTTCTATCTGCCTTCATAATTACATAGATGTGTATCGATTAACAATCATGAATGTAAAGTAAAGCTCTCCCTACTATTAATATCTATTTATTGTATATCGATTATGTTTCATACATTTTTAAAACAATTTCTTTATTGTGTCTGCGGTTGTCATGTACACAGGGCCATGAAAAGTGTAAACAAACCGACGGATCGATATTTTCCACATTGCAACTAAAAGCTTTCCAGCTTTCTTCGAGTCAACACACTGACGAGTAGCTATCTTGCAAAACAAATCTAATAAAAACTTTCTCTTTCGTGTTTTGAAAATTTTGACAGTTGTTTTGGCGGGAAATGGAATAATTTTGTTCCGAAATACGAATGAATAGTGTGGTGATTTGGGAAGAACATTCGTCATTTAAACTGTGGAACAACGTGGCTTCCTGTATGGAGAAATGGTTCGGTGATAAAAAGCTGTGGTTGTTTGGCAACAACTTGCCTCTTCTACCCAGAAGGTAAACATAAAAAATATAAATTATTACCCGACAAAGTTTCGTAGGGTCAAGAGTTTTGCGTTATGTATTATGCTTACGGATTGACATCCTTCCAATCACCCCCTTAATTTTTCAAAGAATAAGTATCTTTACAATAGTATATATCAATATTTTGATGACCTCTGTGGCTCAGTTGGTAAGCGCGTTGGTAGCTTAAGCCGGCGGTAAAGTATTAAAAATATTTCCGTTGTCTGGTACCTGTAACACAAGTCCCTCGGGTACTTAGCGCGGGGCCAGACTGACGTGGTGTGAAGCGTCCATAGATATTATTATTTAAAATAAAGTTCTTTTTATAGTTGTTAAAAATATCTTAACACTATAGCCTCTTTCAAAATATAAAGTGCAAAAATTCTTATTCCTTGCCAAACAGATAGATTTAAACTTTGAACTTCCGTTACAAATGTTTAAGGCTTGGCGCATACTATTTTAAAGAAAACGTGGCAAAATATTTAAATATTAAATACTTTATAAATAGAACTAATCCGTTACACTAGTACTAAACCGATGTTAAATTTTCTACAAAATAAGAAGTCGTCAATATAAATCACAATATTTTCAATTCTTCTTGTTTATGTTTGGACAGACTTTTTGTATTTTTTTCCTGAACTTCTGCTTTTGCTTCTGTCAACAAAGCAACGAAATCAACATTGTCATAGGAAATTTATGTAAATGATTTCTAATCCGCTTATTTGTTAGAGGATTATGTGCTAAAACTGAAACGAACACAGAAACTTGGATGTTATGTCGCTCACTCATAAAGGCGAAGTTACTGAAAAATCTTTAGCGGAGGGAGAAATCGATACTACGTTAATATCTCCATACACGGTTTCTGCAAGGTGTTTTAATTGTATTAAAATATAAATATACGAGGCGTATGTTGATACTGGCTAGTCTTTCATGTCGGCATTTGGTTGTGTGGTATCGTTTCAGTGAAATGTCAATAAATCATTATGTGCAATTATCTGTGAGTACTAAGTACCTAACAATTTAATTGAACACGTGAGTGGATGAAGTGGATAACTAACATCTTAACTTTGAGCAAAAACCCATCACTTCCCAAATTTAAACAAAATTTTTTAAAGCTAACCAATTTATGAAGTAGATAGACCGTACATATCTAATTCATCATTTGACAATTTTTTTTAATATATTTAATTAAAATCCTAAATTTCTTGGTCCTACAGTCTTATACCGCCTCCATTTATGCCCTTTATCCAGTAACGTCTTCAATTACAAAAGCAATATTATTTGCTTTCATGTCTAACGACCGATACTAAAACGCTACTAGGGTCACTTAGGGCAGCACTGAACACTGAGAGACTGATCGAAGAATTTTGAGACCGTTCTCATTTACAAAGAGACTTTTATGAATGAAAAAAGCATCTCAAAATGTTTGATCATGCTCTTAAGTCTACTGACTATGCGCTGACTATAACTAAGGGCCTTAAACTACAAAGACTCTCTAATGCGCACAAGCCCCAAAAAAAATTTACCCAATATATACTTCTTTATTTAGTTAACTCTCGCGGTTGATCAAAGTAGCGTTTTAGTATTCGACCGTAAGCGGACCGTGTGTGAAACGTTTAAGATCGCGCGCCAGCAGCCGCGCGATGGAGAGGTACGAGAAGCTGGCGAAACTGGGCGAAGGCTCATACGGCCTCGTGTACAAGTGCCGGAATAGGGACACCGGCGAGATCGTCGCGATAAAGAAGTTCGTGGAGAACGAGGACGACCCTCTTATACGAAAGATTGCTCTGCGCGAAATACGGATGCTGAAGGTCAGTTTTGAGACTAGGAGATAATAAAGCACCTGATGGAAACTCAAAACCATTATCCAGAACAGCCTGGCAAGCTTAGAATTGCTGCGGATATAGTAACCAAAATGTTAAGGATGACTCCATCTTTTACAACTACTACCATTTTGGCTGTAATCTTATGTTTTTAAGCAATCAGGCTTAACCCTGTTTTCATCAACCATTCCCCAACACTAAGCGTCCTTCCTGTCTTTATAGAGTTGACTAACTTACTAACTAAAGGAATGTGAGAAATAGCTTTAATTCTTAACCCAGGTTAACTTTATTCCAGATTTTCCCAAGTTTAAACTTCACTTCGCATTTTTTCTAGAATTTGAAGCACCCAAATCTGGTGAACCTGATAGAAGTGTTCCGGAGGAAGCGCAAGCTGCACCTGGTGTTCGAGTACTGTGATCACACCGTACTACACGAGCTGGAGAAATATCCTTCTGTAAGTGGACACTTGTCTTTATAATGTCATGAAATTAAGGAAACGAACAAACGTTCATGGAAGGCAACAACCGTAGCTAGAAGTGTTGCCTTTTTGAAGATATAGACTTATCACCTTATTGATTAAAATATTTAAACAGTTATTAACTAATTAAGGTTGGCTGTCCCTTTCTGGCTTATTGAAAAAGTCACGCGACAGAAAGGGACAGCCAACCTTGCTTCTGAAACTCTGTTTAAATATTTTTGTGAATAAGGGGGTAAATTCATAAATTTATGGAATATCGACCAAGGGCAGGTCCCGCCTTGGGACCAGGGTCACATACTCGTCGTCAAAATGTATAAAAACATTATCTTTTACGATTTTAATTCATCAGTGATCCACCTTGGTTCTGAAAATCTGGATGCAGTCCAGAGCACCCTCATGACGAAACTTTCCGAGACACTTGTCTAAACACAGAAAAGGTCGGTTTTATGCTACTTTTATATGAGAGGCCGTGAAAGTAATTATTAGGTACGTAATAACGGTAGCCGTTAGGCATAGCCGTAGTCAGGTAAATAATATAAAAGTGGTAACTGACCTAACCTAACCTAGATTTATACCATTACTTAGCCTACTTGCGAACAGCTTTATCAGTCGAAATAGGCTTGCTTACAAGCTAAAGTAATGAAATATTTTCAAACCAAAGTTACATTAATAATAAATAATCCTTGTGATGGTTTTAATTTAGTGCGTTGACAATGATACTTGGGAGGAGGAGATGTGAAGCAGTCATTTTCAGTTGCTTTGCCAGCATTCATTTTCGTTTCAGACACCTGCCATAACATACTTTGCTGTCTTTGGTGGAAAAGCGCCGCTGCCTTTTAAGTGATACATTGTTATAAAATTTCGGAAGTAGGGTACGGCAGGTCGAAATTTTAACGTAGAGTGAAAAATCTATCTAACTGTAAAGTTAGGGCGCTTTTCCAACCAAGCGAAAATGACCAAAAAAAACCTACCTTATTTGTATATCTGCCCCCTGATTCACGATGCGATTCCGCGCGGATTCGTTCCCGATTTCGGAAACTTACTTTAAAAGTGCCATGAGTTTCCGTGAGGACGTTTCCGTTTCCGCGCGGAATCGCATCGTGAATTAGGGGGCAGATCACTAAATATTTTCCTGTCATGTAAGAAAAACCAAAAGCCTATATTACTTGAAAGTTCCAGTACACAATGGCGACGCCGACGTTTGAAAATGTTAAAACATTTAGCGCACCTTATTGTTTTCAAAACGAACTCGGAGTGGTTTTACATAAGAGGAGTTTACGACATAATGCACACACGTGCGGAACGGTTTACCAAATCAAATGTAACGCTAAGGGCTACTGCAGACTGACAAATAAATCCCGCGTGCCCCACGGCGAGGCTCGACGGTGGTGGTGGCGTGTAGAATGTCAAAATGTGTATCAAATTCGAATTTTCCTATCTAATTCTCGAGATTTTAAATTTTAATACCCTCTAGATGAAATGATGAAACTATAAAATATTCATTTAGAGTGCTTCCTGAACAAGTAATAAATCAGGGATTTCCATTACTGCGCCTAGATTGGCAATGTTAATTGGATATAATGTATTTGGACATAATCTATTTATTAAATAGGGTATCTATCCCACCGTCCGATAACCTCGTTTTAAATTCTCAGAAAAGCCTAGAGAACCATAATGCAGGTAGACAGTGAAGTCTTAATGATAAGTTTATGTTTCTGCCCTATGGTTATCGAATTATTTAGTTAATTATTATGATCAAAGGCAACTTCATCTTTACCAAGATCCGAAAGTCGTAAGCCTGTGCACTTCCTTACAACTATGAACGTGAACAACTGCGATTTCGCTGCACCGTGAAACACATCACGTGTGGTCAAACCAGTTTATATTGAGGTCTATAAGTCATTAACTATTATTAGTGTTATTGCATACTGTAATTAAATATACCAGACAATAATGCGTTATGCCTATTTACTGTTCATTTGTTACTTCATTAGCTCAAATACAATAATCCCCCTTTTTCATAAAAATATTAAAACGGTGTTAAACTAATCAAGATTTGCAGTCCTCTTCTGGAATATTGAAAACGTCACACAACAGAAACGGACAGTCAACCTTGAATAATTAAACACTGTTTTAAATATTTATATGAATAAGGGGGTAGGAATTTATTAGGGTAAGATCGCAGGTCCCCCAAACGTTACTTTTAATTGAAGTAAAGATTTTACGGTATAGACACTCATATGTGTTTAAGAGTGTGTGCATACTCGCTAACTTGGCCAGGCGGCCTCATTACCTGTAGCAGATAGAAAAGGTAAACAAAATGGCCGCTTACTTAGGCCACGAACGTTCGATATACTGCTTTGCAAAAAAAAACCACGGCAGATTGTACGAGACGATCAAATCCACAGCTGATAAATAAAACAGGTAAACGTTTTTGGAAGTTAGTACAGAATGTTTTTAAACTAAGCCTTATATTTTTATCTCCCTCCGATCAGCTAAAGGTCACTTTTACGATGTAAAATCGGTTGTTCGACTTAAATTGCCTTCTTAGACATTGAACTGTGACCTTTGTGTGAACGTTTCATGCTGGAACAGCCTAGAAACTTTCTTAATTAGCTCATGAACGAAATACCAACGTAACTGTGAAGCATCATCAGCCCTAATTCGAGAATTTTTTAAACTACCCTTAAAAAACTTTAAATTTGGCGGTAATACATCCCTACAGTTTCTAGATAAGTTGCGGCTATACTACGAAACTGTTTTGAAATCAGTGGCATAGCGTGGGTATCGTCCGCCCGGGACGGAGAACAATTTTGCCGCCCCCTAGGAGAATTCTGCCGCCCCCTGGGACAATTTTGCCGCCCCTTAATAAGGCTTTTTAATTTTATTGTACAATTTTTTACAAACATTAAAAACTATTTTCATGCATGCAATTTTTCCATATAATTAGTTGGGATTTTTTTCTTCCACTGCAGATACTCAATGTGTAACATTACAGCTAAGTAGCGAAAATATAATCGCGCGAATAAAATCGTTGTACGGACACGATCTAATTTTAAAGAACTTTTCGGCAAGAACTGTCATCATTATGCATTTATGCACTTAGTTACGGAATTCACAGAACTCGTTACAGAATAGGTAATGAAATATTCTGTGCTTTTTAATGGCTCCGAATTTAAAGTTGTGTTAGAAATATAAATTGGTCAAATTTTTAGAACATGTTATTATTTTCTGAAATTTAAAAAAATGAAATTTACGAAATATTGCCGCCCTCTAAAAAGCCGCCTGGGGCGGACCGCAACCCCGGCAACTCCCCCCCCACGCCACGCTACTGTTTGAAATTCAAACGATCGAATCGAAATGCTGCGTCCTAACCCTAACAATATATGTTAAATGCCCGCGTTCGTTCATGACCTAGTGGTTAAGACCTTTGGTTCGCACTCGAGACGGTGCAGGTTCGAGCCCCGGTAGAGGCGCGTACCAATGACACATTTTCTACTTTCAAGTACAATACACGGATGCCCATTGTCGTGGGAGAACCATGCTTCGGCACAAATGGGCCGGCTCGACTGGAGTGATACCACAGCCTCACAGAAAACTGGCGTGTAACGGGGTTGTGCTGTGTGACGTTCAGCGTGTGAGTAGTCGCGGTGGCCTAACTTCCCTAATCCCCTATCCCTATTCCCTCATAAAGGCCGACAACGCATATCCATGGGCAACGGCAGCTGCTTACTATCAGGTAACCCGTCTTAATGGTTGCCCCCTTAATATCATTAAATTAATGTCGTTAATAAATTAAGAGGGCATCTTTTGGTCGAGTCCGAACGTTTGAGAGTACAAGAACGTTAGAGACAGCGGCGCAACTGTATCATCTCAGGCCATAGCCTTATTCCTTCTTAAAATGCAGGAGATCCTGTAACTTTATTTACAATACGAGTATACTTAGTCTTGCCCAAAACTATGATAACAATAAACAACTATGAAACAATTAAAAAATTGTTTTTGTTCTTGTAAGGCATACTACTGAGCACTGAGCCTAGTAGAATACGCAATTCTTGGCCATATCACACCAAAGATCGTGTTTTCGTATGTTATTAAAAAGTTGGGCAACCGTTTTAAAATAACGTTTCTTTTGCAATACGTCATCTAGCGGTCGAGCGCTGGCATTGAACGTGTATCACGGACACATTTTGTAATACTTACCTGTTTTTATTTCGAGCAAAAATAATAACTCATAATATAATTTATATCTCGTGGACAGGATCATTCCCGCGAAAGAAACGTAGAAGTATATAGTACACATAAGTAGGTTCGATTTCCGTGGTAAAATATATACATAAGTAGCGGACTGGAGCAGCCGTTGTCCTGTCCTGATTTGGGAATCAAACCATTCTCAAATCCCCTTGAAGAACACATACAAAATATTACAGTAAAATCGCTTCCATCGTTAAGGAGGAGATCAGTGACAAACACACACACACAAAAATAATATAAATCAATATATCCTTCTGAGTTTCTTTCGGAGACCTTTCGCCAGGCTAAACTTGCTCAATATTATTTTTTCTGCCTAGGCGGCGTCCCCAATACTCATTGTATGATGATGTTTCGACCACATTCCACAGCACACCTTAATTCAATGACCTTATAAATTGTAAGGCAAAAACATTTTTGACAAACAAATAAAAGTCTAGATAACAATAACTTACTGGGTATAATCGGAGTATGAAATATTCGACCTCCTGAAAGTTGCGCAAGAAAATATTTCCTCCGTTGGGCCATATCGCACACGTGCAAGGCGATTTCGACTCGTAAATCTTATCGGATATTCTGTGGCGAACTGTGAAACACTTAATGCGATATTAAAAGAGCCAGCAATAACTTTTCATTTAGTAACTATATTCAGTAACTTACTTTATATATTTAACGCCATTTGTTATAATAGAGATAAAGTCAAAAAAAATAATAATTAAATTCCTTTGAAAAAAATTTTAGAGGTAGTGATTACGAGTCACGACATTCTTACGCATAGCGATATAACACAAACCAAAGTATCATACAAAATACTCATAATGTATGCGCATATAATTTGCGTGGGTGAGACGTGTAGCTGTAGCTGTACAACATGGTGCAGCTGGCAGCCCTAACTGGTGATGAACTGCAGTGAAGTTACATCCAGCTCTAAGTACCACTCCACCGCTCTCGTTTCCCCAGGGCTGTCCCGAGCTGCTGTCGAAGCAAATAATATGGCAGACGCTGCAGGGCGTGGCGTACTGCCACCGCCACAACTGCATCCATCGCGACGTCAAGCCGGAGAACATCCTCTTGACCGGCGACGGCGTCGTCAAGCTATGCGACTTCGGCTTCGCGAGGATGATCAGTGCGTATCTAATACTTAGAGAGATGCTTGTTTTTTAAACTGGGATAGCTAGCTAGTGTTAGTAGGCTAGCAAGCTAATACTTCTGGCTTCGTGTAGACTAATTTCTAATTTAAACTAGTAAAAAAAGCTAGTTTACTTACTGACATTAGCTTGCTATCCATCAAGCTTGTAATGCTAGCCTCCTGTATCCGGGGCATTATGGCTTCCGAATTTTATATCTTAGGTGTAACCAAAGTAAGTGACAAAAGTTTACAGTTTGTATTGTGTCCCTTATAAAGTACCTTTTTATCTGTGTGCAGTGTGCAACGCAGGAGCGCTTGCCCACACAAGTTATAAAAATTGTTTTCGCTTTCAGCTCTGCTATTTTCAGTGACCTCTACGTTAAGAACATTAGCACACCCCAAAGTGTTATCATGTGGTCTAGCGCCGCCGTTGACCACAAATCACAACCAGTTGTATGCTGTATCCAAACCTCAAGAGTAATGAACTTCATCTAGTCCGCTCACACAGATCACATACGATTAGCGCGAATGATCTCCCGAACAGGCACACTTTATATGTTTATACGAAATCCATTCGAAATTCCCTCATATTCGCCTTTAAATGTTTAGCAAAACTGTTGGGCAAGTTACGTTGCAACAATATCACCTTGAATTAATTGGAATTGAAAAGTTTGTATTGGAACATGTACAACTTACGGTTTAAAAAAGAAAGTCACTCATAACTTATGAAAATGCTATTGGGTAATAGCATAGACTAATTATTTTAATGGTAAAATGCTATAATTTCTCTATGGTACTAGGTAACCTTTATCACCTGTAGGTATGTTTAACTAGGTATATATATATTATCCTACCCTTATCACTATCCTTTATCCTTCCACCGTTTACAGGCGGCAGCAGTGCGTCCGTGTACTCAGTCCACACCATGATCCCTTTTGGAAGAGATGTCAGGAGGGTACCCAGTAATTATTTTTTAATTAAATATTAATTATGATGTCAATTTTGAATCCATAATTCGCCTTTATAAATGACAGGCTATTGCTCGCGACTAAATTATCTCGTATTTACAACATTTTTATTAGATTAGATAATATTACAATATAATAATATACATAGATTACTGATCGGCTCCCATTGGTCGTAGCGTGATGTTATATAGCCTATATAGCCTTCCTCGATAAATGTACTAACCAACTCTAACTCAAAATATTTTTTTTTTGC
>JAOTAV010018830.1:7840-23812 GCA_026546445.1 Cyclargus thomasi
ACGGCACTTTGGATGTTAATGCACTCACGACAAAGGCATAGTCAGCTGAATTGCTGGACAGTTCCATGAATAAATTTTGTCAAGGCTTTATTAGTCTTCATTTGTTGTCTTTATTTTTAATGTAACTTGACAGTTTCATTTGACGCCTCGTTTTTACCTGACTGTGTCAAAAGGAGGGTTAGGTTTTTCGTGAGTATGTATGTCTATATATGTATAATTATTTGGCACGCAGCCAAAACGGCTTGATGGATTTTAACGTTTGAGGTATACTTGGTTTTGTCTTGATAGCGCAAGTGACATAGGGGATTTTAAAATATTAAAAAATCAAAATGGCGGATTTCGCAGTCAAAATTGTGAGTTTCAAAAAAATTTTTTTGCTCATTTAGGTCAAATAGGGTATCAAAATAAAGGGCTTTAAATAGTCATTCTAGAAGTATACATAACTTGATGTTTAAATTGCAATGGTTCCTGCAGTCGGCTTTTCTGTTTTTGGATGTTAAGGATGAGATTAGGCAAAAATGCAGACAGAACTCATGGATAGTAGCAGCATCAGAATAGTTGAAAAGTTGCCAGCCTCCTTAAAAAGGAAAGTGAACTTGGTTACGAAAAACGGTGTAGGTAATTGGGCTTACTTTAAACACACTCACTCGACCAAAAACAGCCCAAAAGCTGTTTCACGTCGGTTTTCTATGAATCGTGCCAAATATCTTCCTCGGCAATATGTATTACGTATCTCCCTTTTCTATTCCTTTGGCCTATTCCTTTATAAAAATTACTGCTTCTTATAATTTGACAGTTTTGTTACTAACAAATACACCTTTACAATATTGGATATAAACACGTTCTCACCTACCATTCAGCACGTTTGCTGAAAGCGGAGTAAGCACACAACAATACCACTACAAACAATTGACACGCTCGACCATATTACACAGGGAACGCTAAACCGTATTACAGGATTTGCAGCCATTGTGGCTCCAGACAAGCACTTTTTAGGGCTTTCGGGTTCCGTTATCAAAGGGTAAAACGGTCTATTACTAAGGTCAGGTAATCTATAGGCCGGTAACACTCAAACCACTGGACGGATCGGACTAGAATTTAGTATGCAGATGAATGGCATAACATTTACCTGTATACCAAATTACAGCACGCCATAACGAATACATCCGCTAAGAAAGTACTATGATAAATCCTATCTCTAAGAAGATGAAACAGATGATGAAATTTTGTATAAAAATACTTTTTACCACGGGCTAAGCTGACAAAAGCTAGTTTTATAATGAAATCTAATATTACACAAATATAGCCAGGCAACTAAAGTAATCTTTGCACCTCCATATTTACAAGTTTACAGACGTTAAACTAAGATCGTAAAGTTCAAACTACAAAGTTTAAGCGAACAGGAATATTGTGAATAAATGTTGCCGTAATTTTGCTGCAAGCTGCCGTTTGGGGAGGGATTCTCGTGTATTTTATTTTTCAGCTCCAATTCTATGACGAACAAATGCTATAGTTATATATTATATATTGTTTTTGGTTACCGTTTTTCATTCGTCCAGTGTTTTTTTTTTTTTTAATATTCAAAAATTATAATCAACGTCGTCTGAAAAAGTGTTTTTTGTATCTAAGCACTTGCGAAAATGTAAAATTCGTTGTTATTATTTACTTATTAAATTAACATTTATTAGTCATTATAGATAAAGTATGCCTCACGATTATATTTCTGTATTATCAGTCTATGCCGTTGAATGTTTTTAATTATTTATTAGCCTAAAAATTTATTTACCTGCAACATTTTCTTTTTTTTTCCACGTTAATAAGCAAATGTTTAATTCCCAAAAAGCTGTACACACAATAAAAATCCCATCAAAATTAAGTTTTATGTACCATAAAGTGCAAAATTTTTTTATAATATTTAGGGGGCGTGCAGATAGATGACCTGATGGAAAGCAACTGCCGTGTCATCTGAAGAGTCGCAAGTGAGTTGCCGGCCTTTATGAGGGGATAAGGAAAGGGGTTTAGGGAAGTTGGGCCACCGGTAAACTCATGGTACACTCCGGTGGAGGTCGTAGTATCACTCCAGTCGAGTCGGCCCATACGTAGCGCGAACCAAAGGTCTTACTTACTAGGCCAAGGACGCTACACAATATTTGTCTTATTCCTTTATATGTAATCTAGCACTATATCTATCTAAACCTAGTTGATAATACTGCTATATGTTATCAGGGTAATTGCATTGAAACTCAATCACGCGGAAAACAATTGATAGCCACTGACGTAAACAATTAATTTGTTAATTAAACGCGATATCGTTAAACATAACACACATTTAATGGGGATTAATGTTAAATTTTTACTCCCTTATTTAAAAAAATATTCAAACAGTGTTTAACTAATCAAGGTTGGATGTCCCTTTTTGTCGTGTGACGTTTTCAAAAGGACTGCGAATTTTGATTAGTTAAGCACTGTTTGAA
Source organism: Cyclargus thomasi (assembly GCA_026546445.1). Lineage (NCBI taxonomy): Eukaryota > Metazoa > Arthropoda > Insecta > Lepidoptera > Lycaenidae > Cyclargus > Cyclargus thomasi. The sequence goes on from JAOTAV010018830.1 coordinate 10,315, forward strand.
TATTTTTATGAATAAGGGAATAATTATCGTTAATAACAAACAAAATACTTACCAGTATTTTGTTATTAACGATAAATAACTGAAGAATAAATCGAAATTGCAAAATATTAAAAGTAGTTTGTAGTTAAATATCTAAATAATAGAAAAAAAAAATGATAAACCAGATGATGTGGTGGGGGCTTTAACAATTTCAGGTGCGTGCAAAAATAGTTTGTGAAAAAAGCTTGCAAATTATAAAAAATGTAGTTGCAGCAACATGAAATTTTAATACAGGATTTTTGGGTCACTAAACAATCATTTTGGTATAGTAAATATTTTATTCCGAGATATATTTTTGAGAATTTTCTTTTTTTCTATTTTTTTTTTCAGTTTCTTTAGCCCCGCTTCTCACCAGCTAGATCTACAGTTCCGTATTGGGGTGTAGTAAAACAGATACATTACAAGGTTTCCGTTTGCCTCAAATACCTACTCAAAAATTGCTACTAGCTTTCGGCTTATTATCTTGAGTTTGATGCAATGGTATTTGTTTATACTTAACTAGCTTTTTCCTGCGGTTTCACTCGCATTAAGAAGTATTTCCAGTTTAGGTCTCTAACTTAAGGAATGACGAAATTTCGTAGAAAAAATTATAGAAACTTTAACTCCCTTTTCACTCTCTTAGGGGTTGAATTCCAAAAAATGCTCATACAGGTATCCATTCTCTTTGAATCTGTAGCTCAGAACAAAATGTCATGTTTCTATCTAAAAAAATGACTTTTTAAACAAACTTTTAACCCCTATTACCTTTCTAAGCGAGTGTCTACTCAATAGAACGATTCTAGTCACCGAATTTCATGCCTGTAGCTTTAACAGTTTTTGCTCGGCAATGAGGAATCCGTCAGTCAGTCAGTCAGACAGTCAATCAGTCAGAAGAAGTCCAGCAACATTTCTTATTTTATATTTATAGAAAGAGTGACTATTGAAATTTTCAATATGGCAAAATTTAAAATTTTACAGTGCCCTTAGCGATTATTGGCGAAACTATGCCTACACCTATTAGCCATACAAAATATTTATGTAGTCGCTATCCAGTATCAAAAAAAAATTGCTTCAAACGCACGGTAAAACGGTCAATATTGTTAATAAATGGAACTAAGCGACCCTGGTTTGTAAAAGTAAGTCTTGGAAATGATTGGATCACTTTAAAAGACTCCATGTTCTGAGAACAATTTACGTCAATGTGCCCAGGGGGTTTCTGGTAGAGAATTTGCAGGGATTAAATCTCTAGAGATCTTTGTTAGTCATCCCGGCTAAGATAAGCCATCGTGTAAATTTTGTCTACACGTTTACTCGACATTTATCGGTTTATCTCTTCATCTGTATTGGGCCTAATATGACATTTTTTTCTCGTGTTTGTCAAAAAATATAAAGATAAGTTTTATATTTTGTTTTTATACTTTGCTATTTTTGTCTACGAACTATTATAGTACAACACATTGTTTCAAGTTTAATTGAGATTTACTTATTATGAGTAGAGTATGGTTTTTTCGATGCCAGTCTACGAACAAGAAATTCTCTCGACGTATTCAGGCTAGGAACATATGGCGATAATTATTATGACTATACCCGAGAGAGAGAGAGAGAGAGATATCACGTTGGTGTATCTTAACCGGGCTTAACGACTATCAACGTCTAATTTCCTCTTATCCTTAGATAAAAGGTATTGTATGTACGCCTCATGCTTCTTGCCAAAAAAAAATGGGTATTAAATGAACTTGCTGTTACTATGGTAAATTTTAATTGGAAATGTCCTATGGTAAAATTTTAATTGGAAATGTCCTTAACTAATTGGCACCATACACTTGAGCGTATAGGCATTATATTGTAACACTTGGCATTAAGTATGCATGCGGCCGAAATTGGAATGGAGATGACGTAATTAACAGTTTGCATAGAAGCACAATAGAAGTGACGTCACGGGCCCTTGATATGGTAATGACGTCATCGATAGCCGAAACAAAAACCCAATTTACGGTTTTGAAGGACCCCTTTTGTGACGTCTTTCATGTGTTACCTTTTGTACGTCCCTTTATAGGAAGGTATTCGCTATGTGCGTGTCAAAATACGGCGACGTAGTGATTTGAGATGGGAAAAGGCTGACTGTCACTGAAAAGTGACAATTTGTATGCCGCTGACCGCCGAGTGTTATTGTATTGTCGTCGTGCGTGCTGTATAAATAAATAAATAAATTAATTTAAAAAAATATAAATAAATTAAAAATCTGTTTATTTCAGTGAACAAAAACTCCTCAAAAAAAAATAAGGAGTTGCTTTACACTCTAGACAATAAAAACAAATTATTCTAACATATTACTTCAAAATCCATATTACTTAAATTACTTTTGGAATTAACATGTTTTTGTTATTAATTGTGCGTATCTCATTATCACATTGCATCCAACGAATAAAGACGGCTGGTGCGAGGGCTAGTTATAACTTCGATTTCACCTAGTTTATATTTGCACCGCCATTATAATATGCAAAGATTTTTACCAAGAATAACAAATAACTGTCCTGTAAAAAAGCCAATACGACAGGAAAATGCTTTATTACCAAAACATTAATCAGACTTATTAAAACTTTTTAAAAATTGTAAGAGCCCCAATTTAATATTTAATTTATTTTGTTTTTAGTATTTGCTGTAATAATATAAATAACGTTAACGTCAGAAATACATTGAATGGAAATTTTACCTTTAGCTTTTAAGTTTTTGGGATACAGCCTGAAGACAGACAGATGGACAGACGGACGAAATTATAGTAGGTCCCGTTTTTGCTCTTTAGGTACGGAACGTTAAAAAGCCTCTTTTATAGTGCCCACGTGACGCGTATCGCCATTTTTCTAGAATCGACTGTGCGCTAAAATAAGTTAGGCCAATCATTTCTGTGTAGATAGGTTTTTAGACACGTTATTATTTCCAATGGAATAGGAGGCATTTAAGTGGCTTATACTGTACAGATTATGTTAGCGACAGTACGCGGAACTTGAATTATTTTACAGAGAAATTCCTCCTATAACGTAGGAGAGCTGAGAAAGGATTTTTGGAATTTTCGTTAAGGCTTTACTAGATCGTGTATGGTTCGAGAATAATGTCGCCTCCGTATATGGGGGCGCATTGGAAAATCGCTTTCATATAATTTGTATCGACGCGCACTGTGTCCCAGTCGGGCCGCAGCGGCCGCAAAATAGAAAATCTTAAGAGCCAAGCCAAACGAGTGTGATTTAGCATGTCGTGAGTCGTAGAATTTCGGTCGACAAAATCGTCGGCAGTATTCGATTTCGTCAAGAAATATATAACATTCACACGAGCATAATTTTCTGTCATGTATAGTATGAATAATCATTTACGCAACCGAAATTCTGTGACTCATAAAATTACGCCCGTTTGGTTTCACCCTAAGGCCCGGCATAGTGTGCTCGAATTTATAAGGGTATACCTAAATGGGATTTGCAACAGGACAGCACATAAATTAAACATTTTGCTGCATCCGCTTCCCGTGCAGTTCATTATTAGTTTGCTTTTTCACATCAGGTTGCTACGTGAGCATCACATGTGATAAACTAGATCCTGTAACTTTGCGCAAACTCATTTTCACAGTACGCTTAAACTCTCGGTTTAACTAACTGTGATTTTTCGGAACGCTATCAAATTGTACGATACCGCTGTATCGTCGAATTTTATTCATAGTCAGATCGCGTATCTTATTAATTTGGTGTCACTGTGTCAAACCTTACCGATAGATAACGACTTGTGCCCGGGAGTTTTTCAAGCCACGACAGCAAGCTGGAGTCAATGAGCTGTCAAACTAGTATTTCTGGCTTCATATAGACATAAAAAGGTGCTTTATTTCTAGTAAGTAAGAAAGTCGTTGACTAGCCAGCGTCAGTAAGCCAATAAAGTTTAAAAGAGAACTTTTTGCTGTGGGAGAGCCAAGCTTCGGCACGAATGGGCCGGACACTCTGGAGTGTTACCACGGCCTCACAGACAACTTGCGTGAAACGGCGTTGTGCTGTATTTCGTTCAGTGAGTGAGTTTACCCTATTCCCATTCTCTCAATAACTCAATATCACGAGTGTCCATTGGCGACGGCAGTTGCTTCCCATTGGGTTACCCGTCTGCTCGCTTGCCCCCTAATATTATTAAATAAAGAACAAGTTACCTATCCTGGCTTAAAAGCATGCCTCGCGTATAACGGGTGTTACGTAAAATTGATATGTTCCGACCAAATGACGTTTGGCTGACGTAAACTGGCTTTGTATTAATTTCTACTATGGTGCTTATATTAACGCATATTAGTCACATTTAAATTCGTCTGTAGTCAACTATAATCGCGATAGAAGCGTGGTATTTACATAACCCTAAAAATAATCCAAATAATAATATGATTTTTTTTTAATTTATGCGTTATCGAATCAGCTGAGAGTAACACAAAATAGGGGCATGATAATAAGTGCTTAGATGTAATAAATCAGGAAGTTATAACTTTATTATTATTTTCCTTCTGACCTATATGCTGACCCAAATGAAACTTCTATCGGAAATATGTTAGGGGATATTTGAGCGCCGTCCATGATTCTGAAACGTTCGAATTCTGCTGGCTAGTTTTTGCCCGCGGCTTCGTATGAATTAAAATTCCGTTTTTCCCCGACCAAAAAGTAGCCTACTTTTCTCACCGTCTTTTCAACTATGTCTATGTCAGAAACGTCGTTTGTCCGTCGTGAGAATGTGGAGGGAAGATGAACAGAGACAAAACTATATATTTTCACATTTGCAATGTTACTAAAATGTTAAACCATCTTAAATCCCTTTAAACCAAAAAGGTCATCATAATTTGCCCAGTCGTAGGAGACAACTTCAGTGACAAACACAGGTACGCAAGAATTATTTGCGCCAAAATTTATTTCGAACCGTACCTTTCCCGGACAATAAGTATCTCCATAAGCAACAAAAATCAGTTCGGCGTTTTGAGCCTGAAGAGGTAAAAGACAGACAGATAGACAGACACACACACTTTCGCATTCAATATTTCAATATTATATCGATATGTAGAAGTGTGGAATTATGGATTATTGTAATTAACGTGACCTTCCCTGCGGTTAGTGTGCGTCAAACCTTATTTGTAATCTCGCCCGGTAAATATTTACTTACAGAAACTTCTCAATTAGGAAGTTTCAAGTTTTTGATGTTCCCTAAGCTACTAAAAGGGGTTCTTTAAAATTCTTTGTGACACAAATTCGACCTTAGTTAGCGTGATATAATTGATGAAACTTTTGTTAAGAATATTTCTGTTGAAAATAATGAAATAAACATTAGAAATGTCGAATCTCATTCTTTTAATCCCGAGATACATGTGGCTATTTTTTTAAGATAGGATAATACACAGTAATTTTGTAGGATGAGCTAGTAGGGGCTGAATGGAACTGTAAGGGCCTGCTTCACCGCTTACTGATAAGTGTCGGATGGCCTAATCACAACTTTTTTGACAGATATATTATAGAGAAGCTATCAAAAAAGTGTGGTTCAACTATCAGAAACTTCATCTGTAAGCGGTGCAACAGGCCCTTAGAGTAAATAAAAAGTAATATTATTCATTGCGTGGTTTAAATATGCTTTAATGTCGTTATTTCTTTTCAGACAATGCATAGGAAGGTGATGTACCAGGAGTGGATGCGGCACAGTTAGTTCTTCGGGATGATCACGATGCGCGCGCCGGGTGCCCAACTCACCCTTAGCCTCGTCGTATTCGTCGCCCTCATGGGGTTCTTCGACGAGAGCAGAGGTATGTCTAGACTTTACTTAGAATCTAACCGGGCCCGGCGCTAACCCTAACAACGCCGTCGGCGAGAGAAAAAAATCGGCCAAGCGCCCCTTTCTATCATGACGTGGGGTACTTTGGGTGGTCACCCAGACGTCGACCCCTTCCTGTAACGCGATTATTGTATGTAACTAAGTTAAAAAGAGATTCAAAACTCCTTCAAAAGTATCAACTATCAAAATACAATATAAACTGGTGAAATAGGGAGTGTGCATGTTTTTTTGTCCTTTTTTTAAATATATCGTTATTGAAAAACAATGTCTAATTATTTTTTTGATAAAATTTGAAAACAACAAAGTCACAAGCCTTTAAAAGTAATTAGTTTGAAAGAGAGATCCGATAATGACTGTGACGTCAAAGTCTATAAGTTGCATACAAAGTTCATACTAAATTACGTTTTAAGAGAAAGAGATGGGTAGAAGACTTAAATCACTATTATCTTACTCATTTCTGAACACAATTCAGGGATTCTTAGTCATTCTGTATATCTTTTTAGCCCACTATCATAATAATTTGCATTCAATATATTTTGTTTTACACGCATAATCCCTTTTGCTCTAAATTGATAAACCCAGAAATAGACTCAGAAACCTTAATCTTCTAGTTCCAAGAAGGTGGTATCAAAAGATATCTTCTAAAATATTTTGCTTAAAGCTCTGCTACTTTTGCAGTGAACTCTCTGAACTCTTTAGAATCAAACCCCGTTATTATTTATTTATATTACCTCTTTTATTTTAAGTACCCAGTAACAGAGACAATCGGGTCTCGCAAGTCACAGGAGCCTCTTAAATAGCGCTCTCTCTGATGGTTCATTACATAATTTTCGTCGTGTTCTGATAATTCCTCTTTTATACAGTTAACTGGAAATCACATGCAAAATTTATCTAGTTATTCACTGGTTCGACAAAATTGCAATTATATAGAACATAAAATTTTGCTGCGCACAACACCCGAGATGCACGAAGCCAGTTTTTCAAGCAAAAACAGCAAGCTAGTGTGAGAGAGCTGTCAACCAAGTATTTACGGCTTTGTGTAGACGGAACTTGTTACATTTATAAGTAAGTAATCTAAATAAATTCGTCGACAAGCCAGTCTTAGAACGCAAGACAGTTCAAAAGAGAACTAAGTTGCTATCCTGACTTTGAAAAACTAGTGTATCCCAGGTATATCAGCAAAATATAACGGCAAAAGCGTAATTTCTGCCATTGCTAATATGGCAAAAGAAACGTTTTTGCCATGGCTAATATGCCTGGCTATGTTAACTTAATCCCCATCGTCATACTCAGATGTAGTTAGTTTTTATAGACGTGGCTCGGATTACGAGCTGAACACTTAGAAAAAGTAGGTTTATAGGCTTAATATATAAAATGTCGGTCTAGTCTCGTAACTTCGGAACATGCCAAACAGTAACAATTTATGAGGCAAATAAAATCTATGTATTTTATACTGTTGCTACCCAGCGTACGAAAATATGTACGAAAGCATTAAATCTGGTACGTCGACGTTTTGCTATTCATTCGTTTGAGTCTTATGCGAAATAAAATCTAAAAGAACTGTAAACATCTCACGTTCTTTTTAAGGATCCAAAGTATTTTAATACAAATCACAGATCGCCTCATCAGAAAAAATTGAATCGCCAAACGTAATTTTTTGGCAATTTGAACACCTTAACCGCTTTGAAAATAGAGTACAGTACACGGTCAATAACATAGATTAACTTGCGTACTGAGGAGCTATATTATCAAATGGTACATTAAAATCTGCTGACTCAACCAAATAATACCTTCCTAGTCTAACAACGTCAATCAACGTCAGTTTTTTTCAAGCGACCACTTGTACAAGTTTTAAACAAACAAATTTTGTTTAACACACATTCTGATTGGTGTTCTGTAAGCCTGAAAACAGTTTCGTAGTACGCGAGTACAATACTGTATTCTTCGGTACAAATACCGAGGCGATTGTTCTACGGTTATCTCATATTGTTAACGTCCATCTTGTCACGTAGAGTCGAACTAATTGATTTGTTTCGGTCCGTTTGTTCCTCGCCGCCTATTCAGTCTCCAGAGGTTTAGAAAACAAGACTTCTACCGTGAACGAGATAATGTTAGTGGGACAGAATTTTAGTTTCATTTTATTAACGAACTACAGAAAAGTTTACGTACTATTATGGAGCTTAGAAATCTGATTATAGTCGTCTCGGCGAATGTTTATCCCTATGACACTGACAGTTAACATCACCACATAACATTGTCGTGGCGTCGCCGTTAAATTAGGATGTTATCGAGAGCGTCTAAAAATTTCATTTATAAATCTTACGTAACATTATGCTATAACAATTATATTTTGTTGGAATTTTTAGCACTTCTTAACATTATAATATTATTATTTACATTATAACATGTATTAAGAAGATAAGTAACTAAATTTTAACTTACTAACTGTATGTAAACACATAATTTAGTAGCTAGTGGCAAGTTAAGTCACTTAAAATTAAGTTAAAATTTAGTTAACTACTTATCTACTTAATAATTGTAAACCGGACATAACAGTAGATACTATAAAAGAATACTATTGAGATACAAATACGAAATTAATTAACATCCGTAATTTGCATGAGACGTTTTTGACGATTCGATTAACCTCTCTACAAAATCTTTCCTAATCTATCTTCATATTTATAAAGAAAAGGTTTCAATGTAACCCAAGCATTTCCACCACAAATGACTTTAAGATTTCCTTGCTATAATCATCTTTAAATATTTAAATACATTGCGTACTTTTTAGACGCCTCCAAATCATATTATGTTGGAATTGGTAACTTTATTCACCAGCTTATGTTTGACTAAGAAATTATTAAAATGTTTTCTAAGCTCATGTTACGATCACGACAGACTTGCTTGAGGATTATGTTTTTGAGGATTTTGTTTTAGCAAATGGAAGTCTAAAATGATCAAGTATGGAGAATCTGTCAAAAAAAAAACGAGGAAAGCCTATCCGATACTTATCAGCAAGTAATACAATAGCCTCTTAATCTTCCTATGCACAAGCAAGCCATATAAGCTTCTAAGGTTAATAAAAAAATTCTCGAACCAAAATTCTACCTCAAAGGGAAAATGAGGAAATAGAATATTGCTAAATAGTTTTTATAGTAGAACAAGTTTAAGATAAGCAGTCTTATACAAGAGCTCAACACTTTTACTACAATGTTAGCAAAATGTTGTAGCATTATGCTGTAAAATTTAGATTTAATCCACTTCTTGAATGCAAACTGAAAGTACATACGTGTTCGGTGTTTGTAATTGAAAGTACACACGTATTCCGTGTTTTTAAAACGTACATTACTTAAGTCGCAAGGGTCTGTTACACCGCTTACTGATAAAGTTTCAGATAGGCTATCCACAACTTTTCGACAGATTCTTTATACAAAATCTGTCAAATAAGTTGCGGTTGTACTATCTGTAAGCGGTGAAACAGGTCCTTAAAGTTATAATATCTCGCTAACTAAAATGTGATCAAATTTAAGCTCCTCAATAAAACCAATCACATTTTTTGTGTGGTATAATATTAATTTTACCATAATTTGAATGATTAGTAGAAGATATTACATACACATTTCCCCGTAGAATCTCCAAGATTTTCATGAATATTTCAAGATAAAGTTAGTCAAATCGGTTTGTTTTTCAATTTTAGCGGAACTAGAAATTATTTTTTATATGTTAGTCCTTTAAAATGACTTACATAAAAAATGATGTATTAATTTTTTGAATGACATTTAGGGGGCAAGAGAGCAGACGGGTTAGCTGATGGAAAGCAACTGCCGTCAACCACGGACACTCGTGACACCACACCAAGAGTCGCAAGTGCGTTGCCGGCATTTATGAGTGAATAAGGAATGGGAATAGAGATGGGGGATCTCGACGGAAGTTGGGCCACTGGTAAACTCACTCACTGAACGAAACACAGCACAACGCCGTTTCACGCCAGTTTTCCAGTCGACCTTTCCGGCCCAATCGTGTCGAAGCGTGGCTATCCCACGGCAATGTTCATCCGTATTATGTACTTGAGGTCGGAAATTGTCTCATTGGTACACGCCCCCACCGGGGTTTGAATCTGCACCCTGTCGAGTAAAAATACATTACATTGTTAATTATTTTACATTTGGGTTTGCGTTATATCTGGCTTACACGTATTGAGTAGATAATTAGGAAACTATATCTTAACTTAGGTTTAAGCCATTTAACTTCATGTAAACACAAAATTTAGTAGCAAGTGGCAAGTGAAATGACATAAAATCTTGTTAAAATTTAGTTAAATACTTATCTACTTAATACGTGTAAACCAAACATTAGGTATATATTTTATCTGTTAAACTTTTGGCAATTACAACAATGTAATTCAATGAAGCAATATTAAAACGTAATCTATGCATAAGTAAATCAAATTTATTGGGTTGAAACGGAATAGTTAGTGGAATAGATATAAGCTATCTGTAGAACGCCCCAAGTTCGTCCTTGCAGCAGACAATACCTTAGTTAGTATTAAGATGCTTATATTAATTTAAATATGACATCTTATGCTGTCATTAGTTACTCCTTATCAAGTAATCCGACGAGTTAGTTCGCGAGAATTATACCAATTTATCTATGCAATGCATTGCAATGCAAAAAAATGGTATTAACATAATTTCTTAATTAAAAACAGGCCAAGTTCGAGTTGGACTTGCGCGCATGTAGGGTTCCGTACCAGTAGAGAGTAAAAAATTTTAAAAACTTGATTTGAAAGTTGTAACAGTAAATCAAGTCGTGCAAGCAATGAAGAGATACTTCAGCTCCGACTAATATAAAAAACGTTAAACGTCTTACAGCCCGTCTCAAACATTTAATTTATTTTGTTTTTAGTATTCGTTGTTATAGTGGCAACAGGAATACATATGAAAATTTCTTCTCTCTAGCTATTACCGTTCTTGAGATACTGTCTGGAGACAGACAGTCATACAGGCAGTCAGACAGAAGGATAAATAGACGGACAGACAGATGGATAGACATCGAAGTCTTAATAGTAGGATCCAGGGTCACGTTTTTACCCTTTGTGTACGGAAACCTGAAATAATAAAAGACAATCACGTTGTATTAGGGGATAAAAATTTGTATGAATTTTTTACATCTGCTGGCGAAACCCAGTCATAGATACCAATGAAAAACAGTCATTGAAATAACTAAAAAAAAAACACAAAAAAAAACGTCATTTTACACGAAAATTCGCTATACTAAAAATTTACATAGTCCGTATCGAATATCGACAAATACCACTGCTTCAAACTCACGGTAGAGCTACAGAGTTTGCTTCGTAGACCTACCGTATTATTCAAATTATCCAATGAACGTAATTCTAATTTGCGCCTGCATTAGGATATTAATAGACCATTACTTAGTTTTTACGAGCGTATTCACTCGCTGCAACTGCTAACTGCGGCCCGATCGCCATTATTACTTACTAAACGTATAAATTGACCATAATGGCCAATACGAGATCTGTAAAATCAATCAATAAAGATTTATGTGGGAAGTTTGTTCATAAATTGCCTTCGTTCCGGTTATGAGTGCTAAATGAGATTACCGTTTTGTAATTATTGGAAAACTGGTTGTTTGATATTCTTTTTTTTTTTAATTTTGAGTGGAGTGGAGTGTCTGGGTTGCTATGACGTTAGGGTTTTAGGGCATTTTCACTGCTTCCTGATAAGTGCTGTTTTCATGTTGGTTTTCTGTAAGGTCTTGGTATTTAAGCGGTCAAGCTAACTCATACATGAGCCTCTCATACACGAATGGTAGTTTTTTTCCAAATTCTTTTTTTATTAATAAATGTTAACATTAGTCGTTTACGTGTCATATATTAATGCTAGTCAACAAGAGATGTCGCTATTAGGCGTCTACATTGCACTAACGTCGATATGATTTATTGCTAGTATATTACTTTCAGTGAAACATTATCTAATTTTCTATAATATTATCTAGTAGAAGTCACCTTGAGGTCGAGATTCGACCATAAATAAAGACAAAACTGGTAGAACAAGACATGTTACAAATTTCGAATTTCGAGAAAATCGCACTTAAAGTTTTGGAAAATCTTTCTATGATTTTTGATCACAAATTAAGTAACAGGTTCCGTTAATTATATCAGATGGTTTAAAAATCTTACGATTTCATTATTATGATAAAAATACTACAAAAATCTCTTTCCTAGTTTGGAAAATGTAACTTGTATTATTAACTGAGAAATGAAACAAAATACTTCAAGGCTGCCTATGTGTAAAGTAAACATGTTATGAATTTTCAACCTTATGGTTAATTTAATTGGCTATTTTCGAATAAATCGACTTTAATAATTATTATTTAGGCCTTTTAAACGCTGAGAGTTGTATTTTTGTTGTTAGAGAGATAGGAAGCGCGATTCATTCATATATGAGTGTTAATCGCTTTTATTTGCAAGAAAATGTTTGGAAATAACTAATGCGGTTGTTGCAATTACTGTACTTAATATACTTACATAAACTGCTGTTGTGATCAGTTAAGATAATCAAAAAATCTGTTAAGAAGAAAAAAATACTATCCAAGTGACACGAATTCCTGTCTAGTGTGTTAATAAAGTCAATTTGACGGCCTCTGTGGCTCAGTTGGTAAGCGCGTTGGTAGCTTAAGCCGGGGGTCGAGGGTTCGAATCCCGCAGACGGAGCAAGTTTTTCAATAATCATGGGTCTTGGATGTGTATTAAATATGTGTATCATATAATAAAGGTCTAAAATATATGTATATTATAAAAGTATTAAATATATTTCCGTTGTCTTGTACCTGAAACACAAGTCCCTCGGGTATATCGGGTCCATAGATATTATTATTATTATTATTATTATTAGATGATATCTTAGATTAGAGGTGGTTTGGTTAGCGGTGACTTATCATATACATTATAAATATGCAAAATTAAAACAGATTAAAAAAAAATTGTATTCCACACTCCTTCTCCATATAAAGTATAACTGGGAGAAATTTCATGCCTTTATATCTACGCTTCTTTCTTAAAAAGGGATACAAAGTTTTCCGCTCGAGTATTAATTCCGTACCATATACCGAACCCTTCATGAGTGAGCCCAGCTCGCACTTGGTTATTTTTTATTTGTTACAGAACAGAAAAGAATTTAAGTTGCAAACAATGTCGGAAACATTCACTATTCGCATAAAATGCTAGGTACAAATCTTTGATTGAGACATCGAATCCTTCAAATGCAACACAGCGATCACAAAATATATGCACCATATTCTCAAGAACAGAATCACAAATATTCTCAACTCCTCGCGATTCGCATGTAACACGTTTGCGCTAAAGAATCGTTCAAAATAAAATTTCAATGGAGTATGAACATTGCTTTCCTAAGTTCGCATTGGGAATTCGGTGTTGATAATAGTGAAAAATAAACGTGGAAAAACCCTCGGTAGCGCCATATTGTAGCCGTTTAGTTGGGACCAGGCGTACCCTTCCGCTTGGAATAATGACGTGTTTCAAATTTTCCTACTCAACTTCCAATTACGAAGGCTATTCATTTTTCTACTCGGGCCTTTTTCGCGCCGACCTTTTTTCGCTCCGATATTA
>JAOTAV010018841.1:5376-23810 GCA_026546445.1 Cyclargus thomasi
TTGCTTACAGTTCTGAAAACTTTGTTAAAACTCGCAAACTTGTATCTATAAGAAATCAAGAGTCCTCTCAGCACCTTGGAACCATGCACTACACCTTCGTACCAAATCATACTTTTGGTAGCATTTACTTAGGATGCTTCTTAGTACACCAAAATTACTACATGTTTTCATACAATATTTCATACAATTTCCTTCGATTGCTCATGGATCCCATCATCGGGTTACCATTTTTGTGAACTTGGTACCAATTAATTACGAGCTATACCTAGTGTAACAAAAAATATTTTTGAAAATCGGTCCACAAACGGCCGAGTAATCGTTGAACATACAGAAAAAGGTAAATGTTCAAAAACAGAAAACCCAACTGCAGGAACCATTGCAATTTAAACAGCAAGTTATGTATATTTCTATAATTGCTTTTTAAAGCCCTTCATTTTGATACCCTGCTCAACCTCTATGGGCGAAAAAAAATTTTGAAACTTCATAATTTTGATTTCAAAACCCGCCATTTTGATTTCATTTTTTTATACACCCAGAAGTGGCTTAACTATACCGTTTGATGCCCGTGGCTATTTTTTTTTCGTTGCACTATGTCAATGAAATACAAAAACACGTCAAGCGATTATTGTAAAAAATAATCGCCTACCACTGGTCTAGGGGCGTTGATCAGGGGCCCCTTCCGGCTGGAGGCACGTGGCATTTTGCCAGCTTGCCACCTTGTAGTTACGCCACTGGTACCCAGTGTCAATTGCGTTAAAATCCATCAAGCCGTTTAGGCTGCAGAGCATTTCAAACAATTATACATACAAACATACATATATTCATAAATTATACATACATACTCTAGTAAAACATAACCCTCTGGTTCTGGTGCAGTCGGGTAAAAGGAAAAATCAGAAATCGGTTAAAAAGGAGGCATATTTAATAATAACAACACCCAAGAACTGATGGAGAAACTGACGTCATATTTTACGAAAAGCAAAATTAGAATAATAATTTTGTTAACGTTAACTGTTAACTAAAAATTATCCATACAATTAGTAAATAAACGTTTTAAAAAAGTCATCGTTTAAGTTACTGCTAATAATAACGTAAGTGTAATAATAAGTGTAATAAGTGTAACTATAACGCCCGTGGCGCAACTCACCCTTAATTATCACGTTCACTTATATTATATCTATATTTTTTGGGCTAGATTTTACGTAATGCTTATTAGAAACTTTTTAATAATTAATTTTTGAGCTCAATGATTCGGTCTTAATCTTCGCAAGAAAAGAAATCGCCTTAAGCTGAAAAAGAAAGTTTTTAAATTTAAAATTCCTACGTTGTTAGCACCGCTCGCTATTCGTAAGATTATGTAAAATTTTCGCAGAAAAACTTTTTCCCTTCATAAAAATATACTTCTGTACGTTAAAATCATGTTTATTTTAACTAAATAAAGACTCTCGACTTCTTTCTTGAGTTGTCATAATGTAATTATGTGATTAGCTAGATACACTTTTATTGAAGAGAACAAACTAGCTTTCATTATACAGGATATATCAAAATAAAGTGATAAATGATTATAAGAAGGTATTATATGTGCCCCTTATCTATATATTATTATATCACCAAAAATCCATTTTAACTTTGCTACTTTCAGTAAACTCTATATGAGGGAAACGTGGAGACTAGACCTTAATTATTATCAAAAATTTTTGTTACACTCTACTTTAATTTAATTTAATAAAACTACGGCAAGGTAGTGATGACCATGTTGAAAGTAGTGATAATATTGAACACAGAGCTGAAATTAATTCTACAACGAATTCGATCAAAATTCGTCCAATGCTTTTTACAAGCTTTTATTTAACTTCGCTTGTTCGTATGTTCATTTTCATTTTTTATGAGTGTAAAAAGAAAGTATAAAATTTAAAGCCGAAGAAGTTCAGATCAATACTTATAATTGGAAAACTTCTATACGATTTTAATTTTTTTTAAATCTGAACACACAAAAACGAAGGGTCAAAGCCATGAGCAACAAAAAGACAGCTCGAACCCACAAAGTTTTAACGAGGTGTTAACAATGTGTTGCGACTGCCCTCACTTACATCATTAACAACTTTTGATAATAACATTTTCAGTTTTTAATTGAAATTTTATTTATTCAGTATTTTGTGTGTGCAATCAAAGTAGGTCAAGCATAACTATACATAAATAATTAATCTCGAAGCTTGAAAACAAACAATTCCAGTCTTGTGCTGTAAAGTTGAAGAAACAAGACATATTTGTCTGGTGATAAAAACAAGTTTAAAAAAATATGTACCTATTTGTTTTTAAAATTTAATGTAAAACATACAATAATATAAATTCTAGTGTTACAATGTAAGTTACCTTATTCCAAGTCCGCTACGGCTTCCCAGATTTTTACCAAATGATCTATTACTAGAGGTCACCCTATAGCAGAAATTCGACCATAAATATTTAAATCCATCGTGCAGGGGGAGCTATACAAAATCTAATAAGAGAGGATACTCCATTCAATCACAGACTTCAATTTGGCATAAAGGTTTTGTTACCGGGCCATTAAATTTTATTTAAAAAACCCAGACGTCAACCATAAACAAAAGAATACTTCGTGTATGATTATCGCGTCATGTCAAAATATTGTAGTGTACTTGTTGTAATGTGCGTAGCGTTTTATTTATTAAAATATGTAAGATAAAAGCGTATTTTAAAATAATATTGGCACTATACGCTCCTCCTCCATATCAACTAAAACTACGCGTAGACGTAATATCTTGAAATTTCTCCCAAATTTCAAGATATTACGTCTACGCGTCTTTCGTAAAAAGAGGTACAAAGTTTTCCGCTCGCGTATTAATATGATATGCATTTTATTTTTTCCAACAAAGTATAAGTAATAGTAAAGTATAGTTAAAGTATAAGTATAGTTAAAGGTTATGAAGGATCTTTAATCTTAGTTTAAGCGGTGGTTATCTGAAACTTAATGAAAGCCAAGACGACCGGACCCCGCTCAAATGGTACAACTTGAGCCAGCAACTGTTAGACATCGATATTCCATTTACGGGGAACTTCTCCTTGTGTTTGTACCTATATAGGTAAGTATGCGGATGTATCCATATGGGTTCAAGGTACACTTCGATGCGTATTTCTGAAACGTGATTCGGCCTTGATTATGAATTAGGGATACAGTTAAAGTAATGATGATTAAAATAAACTATAATATGATTGACAAAGTATTTTTGATATGTAATGGGGCAAATTTAAGGCAGAGTGCAATTGCCGTGGGTGAGACGAATAGGCCGGCTCGACCGGAGTGACACCATAGTTTCACAGAAAACTAGCGTGAAACGGCGTTGTACTCTCTTTCGTTCAGTGAGTGAGTTTACCGATGGTAAAACTTCCCTAATCCCCTATCCCTACTCATATTCCCTGCTCCCTCATAAATGCCGGCAACGCACCTACGACTCTCCGGATGTCGCGAGTGTCCATGGGCGACGGAACTTTTGCTTCTAATTACTACCCACTCACTTACCTACTAGCTAAAAAACAGAGTTCCTATTAATAATTTCATTATAAAGAAGAGAAAACAATTAGTAATCTCTTAGAAATATATCCTCGCCGACTAATTCCTAATTACTCCTCATCTTATAAAGTAATTGTGCATCAACGCAAGGACCACAATTAATTTCGTCATTAGAATAAGAATCTCCATTTTAAAATAGTTGAAAAGATGAATTGTTTCACGACAAAGAAAAGGCATCAGCCAGACTTAAAAGCGACGCCTCAAGAGTATTTAGTCTATCCGAGAAGTTGATGTCGGATTCAACTTCCAGATTCTCCCAAGATTTTTCTAGATTTTTCGCGAAAGAAGGAGCATTCGGATTTGAATAAGATAATATTGAACTTATATTGTAAATCCTACAATTTTTCTCCATTCGCTATGATTTATAGACTTCTATTCGATATTTCCGAAGCACGGCTGCTCATAGATTTACGATATATGACTAAGATTTTAGGTCCGAAGGTTTCTTTTGAGGGGACGGTTAAGGTTGAGGAAGAATTAATTATTCCAGTTTTGAAGTGGAACAATCTCCGGCCAAAACGGCAGGCGTTTTATTAATGACCGACATTTAATTTTTTAGCCATTTTAAAGAAGACCTCTTTGAATACGGAATTGTAAATTTTGTCTGTCTACTTTCTTTGTTTCACATCCACAGATAAAAATCAAATTTATTTTTGTGGGGTTTCCCCGTCTGAGGATTCCTATTGTGATGTATAAATTGCTGTCTTTTGTAACTGAAACGGCTTTTGTTTTGAACATAAAATATTTTACTTTTTGTGAGGCAGTGTTTCAAAGATTCATGCAATGTATGATAGTTTGCATTTGAAATGTAATGTTTGACTACCCGAATTTGTTAATATGATTGAAAGTAGGTGATACTGTTGATGTAGCTGCAGTTAAACCTTTAAGCTGCAGGTCCACTGCATCGTAGATTCGAAGCAACTAGTGTCGCCTCTAGACACTTGGAACATCCGAAGTGTTGCAGGTGCATTGCCGGCCTTATAATTTCATACTCTATTAATTTTACAATCATGCTTGTCCAAGTTAGACTAACGAGGTAAAGGATTATTGGTTGTAGTTAGGTACTCTTAAAATTAAATATAGAAGAGCAACTTCTGATGAGTAAATATATGCTTGGTATAAGATCGGGTACCAACGGCTAATCAATAGTTAAACAGCAATCAGCAGGTCCAGCCCAAGTCTACAACTTAGTGCCTAGATTCTGTTCTCTCAAACTCTAAATGCCTAGGTAATAAAGTTTCGATATCGCTTCAATGCAGTCTTGTAAGACAAAGACGATTAAAAGTTGGAACCATTTAATTTGTCAAAACATCAAAGGATGTTTGAAGTTGTGTTATGGTGAAAACTCAATATTGCAATGTTGTTTTTGGAGTCTACAATGTACAATTAAAGAAGTTGAAGGAGATGCAGATTGTGGATCTAAGTAATTTGGTCTGGTTATGCCAAACTCAGCCGACAGATCACGGCTTACATGGAATTGACATATTCCGACCAAATGACGTAGGTCCGTCAACTGGTTCTCTTTCAATTTTCCCCATTATACTTAACTTTGTTCGTCTTGTAAAATATAATTTTAAATTCGTTTTGTATTGGAGTCTATCATGATTCGTACTCTCATCGAAAGTGTTACAGGAACGTTTCTGGTTTTTAAGTCTACCTCATACATCCCGGAAGCCTCTCTAAATTCCGGATCTGAATTCAGAATATTAAGAGAGAGAGAGACCGGGATACATTTGTTGAAACTATATCAATGGTTGAAATAGCAGAATTAGGGTCCATCCAGCTCAACTCAGATCTAACGTCAACGTTACGTCACAAATTGGCAGCCGTCATCTTATAATGGACTTATGAAGTAACATGTGTGCTTGATTCCGTCTTCAACTTGTTGCATTTTAATTTGATGTGATTAATGCAATATTTCCAATATATATCTTAGATGTTTGACAAACTTTTACTATAATACTACTTTAAATCGTTGTTATTGCTCATAAAGTAACCTTAGGGGGTAGGTCTGGACCCTTAAAACAGGGCAACTTAGTTAGGGCACCAGTCTCCCGCTGTATTATTTTGTAACTTATATTTTTTGTAAAAAATTTTAATGTGGGAGAAGACCATAAGGATTTTTGATTCTTAAATTTGTTTTTAAATGAATTCATGTATCCATAAATGTGAATACAATTATTATGATGATCTCTATACGCAAATATGAATACATGGCCCCATGCCATGGATCTATAGGTGCCACGTCTCGGCCGCATGGCTTTCCTTTTCAACATGCGCTGTGGGCATTACATGGTCATAAAATTTTGTAATCGATTTTTTTGTGAAGTTGATTGTTGTATTTAGTCTCTTTTTTCTTTTTATATAAAACCAGCTGATGCCTGCGACTCCTTTGCGTCAAAATTAGTTTCTCGTCGTATCCTGTAAAGTTGGTGAAAACTGAAGCGGTGTTGTAAGCAAAGGGATGATTTATAATATTATTATAGATTTCGCTACTTGGTTCCTTGTGATATAAAGATGTTTTTATTTTATTTCATTTAATTAGTTTTTTAAATCATAATTATCTCGAAGAATTCGATTAGCTTTTCAATAACGCCTAATTATTTCAAATGAACTAAGTAATTAATTATTTCCTTCTATTATACAAATTATTTCCTCTACATGAAGTGACAAAGTTTATTGGTTCTGCGAATTAATTCCTAAAGAGTTATTTACTGGCTTAAGAAAGATTCCATTACTTGAGGTAGAAAATGTTACCATAAATCCCGATTTTCCGACTCCAGGTTGTCGGAAACTTGTAAAGCGGTTTCGCTCACTCCCCGCGACAACCTTTATGTACTCAATTTACTTCGGTGGTCGTGAGTCGTGACTAGAGAAGTCGGGAATCGGCCATCTTGGACCACTAAATCTAACCAATGAATTTTCAACTCTTAAAATACTTCTGAAACGGGGTTTCATTTGAGGATTTAAAAGGAGATTTAAGATTTACCATGCCATATTGATTTGGCACGAATAGGTTGGCGCGACCGGAAAAATACCACGGCATCACCGATGGCTTGTGAAAGGCTGCGTTGTGTTTTGTTTAGTGAGTGAGTTTACCGGAAGCCCAACTGTCTACACCCCATTCCCTATCCCTACTCCTAGCCTATTAATAAAATATTATATTAATGTCTATGGACGGTCTACACCAAGTCTGGCCCCGACCATGTGTTACAGATTTTTGTGCCAGAAACGGAAATATATTTAATATACATAAAGGTACATTGAAAAACTTTTTGTTCTGTCGCTACCAACGAGCTCAACCACTGCGTCAGTGCGTCACGGAGGCTATGCCTCCATTAAGAGGCGCCAAACGCTTGAAGCGCATCTGATGTAGTAATATCCATGAGAGACGGCATTTTGTTTTCAGGTAACCCGTCTTGCCTTTATTTTCATGCAAAATGACAAAATTTACGAAATGTTGAATGTTATGAACTTCCATTTTGTTTTTGTTTTCGTCGACTACTTTTTAGGGTTCTGTACCCGAAGAGTTAAAACGGGTTACTAAGACATCGACGTTTGCCTGTCTGTCTGTCTGTCTCCATGCTGTATCTCAAGAACGGTAATAGCTAGAGAGTTGAAATTTTTACATAATATGTATTTCTGTTTCAAAATTTTTAAAAACAAATGAAACTAAATGTTTAAAGGGACCTCTCATACAAAAAACATGCTTTATGACAGTTTTTTCCTTTTAAAACTAGATGTCGCTACTAGTACCTCTTGATCGCGCTATCGCTAGCATGTCATAATTGTTTGTTATAACTGTTCAAATTCTAGAAAAATCTTCTCAATATTTAACTCTCTACTGGTACGTAACCCTACGTGCGTGAGGCCAGCTCGCACTTGACCGATTTTTATAAGTAATTCTGCTTGCTACGCACTGTTGGTCTTTCGATAGATGGGGAAGGAAATTTTAAATTTGATCACGACCTCATTTCCATCGTAGCTCATAATCCTATTTCAAATTTCAATAGCCAGAGATGAAAACATTGGAGACTTAAAATTGAATTATGATTGGCCCACAGGGATAAAACATCTTCGGTTGATTCACTTGAAGCTAATTTTCTAATCACAAAATATTCCTCGTTCGCCTGAATAACATTATTAAGTTTACTCACTGCTTGTATACTCAAGAACAAGTAATCAATAAAGTAAGAGTACTTCTGGGTGTGTATGTTAAGAGTTATATATTATATCTTTCCTATACGGACTTTCGGCAATAAAGAATTTTGTTTCTGTGGACTACAATTGTAGTCCGCGCTACTACTCCAAGGTTAAATGCTTTTACTATGTGGCATACCAAAGACAGACTAATTCATAATATATTTTTACACAGGTTGCGTAACTAAATACACATCAATAATCTTTTGAACCATCGAGTAAGTTGATTACTATCCAGTTAACGTACCCACGTCGTTTGGTCGGAATACATCAATTGAAAAGTTTAAAAGACTAATTGACATAAAATATATTTGAAAACATGTAACGATTATATTAATCGAACCAGTGGTTTTGAAGATAAGTGGTAAAACTGGTTTGCACACACACACACAAACACAAACAACTCCTCACCCTTAAAGCATATATCGTTGCAGTATCGTCGTTGGTAAAAACATTATGCATTTTTGTATCGTTTTCACTTTTATTTGCCCCTTTGGTGCGCATATTTTTTTGTCAAATTTTACGTCCGCCTAGAATTTCCCTACTACGTGTTTACAAATTAAATAATAATTTCCTCTCAAACTTTTCATTGGGCATTTTCGAATCTATTCTACGCCATTTTGAAGTGCTATTCAGGGGCTTAAGCCAAATGAGTAAGTCGGAGAATGTACGTAACAAATCCAGTAAGCGTGTCCCCGACGTTACTGAGACCGGAGCCGGTCCGGTCAATTGCTCCGGCCAATTGGTGTCCTGTTTGAGCCAATAAAGACATTTTCCCCAATTCCAGGCGAATGGGGTTGAACCGATGAGTTCCGTAAATTACTACGTATGTTTATGGCGTTCTTATAATTAGAATTATTTTGATTTGCGCCAAAATTTATTCATAGTGAAGCCGTATATTTTTAGCAACAAGGTTAATGTCCAATTATTATTTTTAACAAAAAATTAAAATCGACTTAAAAGGAAAAAACAAAAACATTAAAAAATAAACTAAAAAGTATTAAATATAATATTAAATAATATTTATTCTTTAATTGTGATCCTGATGAATCCTGTTTCAGAATTCGGTGAGGCATCAGCCTATTTCCTTACACAATCTTCATTATTTTAAATGATCTGTCTAGATTTAAAATTTCGACTGGTACCGACTTCGATATAGCCGAACAACATATAACCTTCTCGTTTTTGGAAGTAGGTTAAAAATGGAAAACCCGTCTGCAGGAACCATTGCAATTTTAACATCAAGATATGGATATTTCTTGAATGGCTATTTAAAGCCCTTCATTTTGATACCCTACTCGACCTAAATGGGCGGCAAAATATTTTTGGAACCCCACAATTTCGACTTCAATATCCGCAATTTTGATTTTTTAAATTTTTAATGTACCTAACGATACCTCATACGCTATATTCAAGCCGTTTAGATTGCAGAGCGTGCCAATTAATTATACATACGAGTATACACATACATACAGTCTCTCGAAAAATATAACCCTCCTTCTGGCGCAGTCGCATAAAAAAATTAGTCAATGGGCTTTTCCTAACATATAATATTTCCACAACAAATTTCAGAAAATTCGGGTTGATCAAAGGCGACCATAGATGATTTTCAAGCAAACCCGAGTACGCCCTCTAAATGATCGTGCTTATGTCAGCGTTTGTTATCACCAATTATTAAGTGATTTTCTAACATGGCTTTACAAATTAACCAATGTTTAGTCACCTTTTTAATATAAAATATAATTGAAAATCGGTTTCATAAATTTGGATATAAGAAAGTCAATAACACACAAAAATTTTAGCGAATGTTCGACCAATTCACCAGTATTATTTCAGGAAACAATCGGAAACATCGGCCGCGTCGATACACGATTTAAAACTAGGATTGTTTTATCGAATTTAATTACCTCGCGGCCATTTTGGGGGAAATTAGATAACGTCCGGCTTTGATCCACGTCGCGCTTCGCCGAGCGCTGATCGAATCGTAAATTGCACTCATTTTATACAGTTAATATCCACTTAAATACGAAATCACAGATAAAATGTTTGCTTTTGACGCAAACTCTCTTAAAGCTTCGGTTTCCTAGAGGCCACGGTATTGCGATTTGTGACGTTTATTGATTTTAATGTTTTTTTGTTTCCTTTTTATGATATTTAGATGGCGAGCAGATGGATTACCTGATGGAAAGCAACTGCCATCACCTATAGACACTCGCAACATCCGAAGAGTCGTAAGTGAGTTGCCCCCATTTTTATGAGGAATAGGGATAGGGAAAGAGGATTAGGGAAGTTTCGCCACCGGTAAACTAATTCACTGGACGAAAAACAGGCGGGCACAACGCCGTTTCACGACAGTTTTCTGTGTTCAAGTGGTATGGGGCGATGGTAATCGAACACGGGCCCCCCGAACTTGAGTAGGCGTCATAGCCACTGTGTCACGCCACTGATGACAAGCGTGCCGAATTTATCGAAATAGCAGAAAATATATTTCTGGAGGTACCTATAAAAGTTTAATTTGTTGTATTTTTAGTATTTATTGCTATAGTGGCAACAGAAATGCATATTCTGTAAAAATTTCAACTCTCTAGCTATTACCAGGATGTATCTTGAAATACAGCCTGGAGACAATAAGACGGACAGACACCGTAGTGTTAATAATAGGGTCCCGATTTTACCCTTTGGGTACGGAACCCTAAAAAGAGAATACAGGTCACACAGCTCTCAACGTTACTCAAAAGACATTTTTTTTTCAAACGTTCATTGGTTTGAATAAGTTGAAATTGGAATTGAAGTTATAAAATTTATTGAAGTGAAATTCTGGAGGCATTAAAAGTTTCAAAGATGCTTAAGTTGCTCAAGTCTTCACACTTGAGTGATGTTGACTTTACGAGTCTAAGGGTGGAATTTATTTGAAAGCAGGTTAGCACCTAGAGAGAGGGAACTCTTATCTAAACAAGTAAAATTTAGGCCCGATCTACTTTTCATGGTACTTATTTTATACTAATTATATTCTCTTGTAAAAATGATGATATTTTATGTTACTACTTTAAGCTCAAGTAAATTTTGCCACTAACCTCCTTATTTATAAAAATACTAAAGCAATGTTTCACTAATTAAGGTTCGCTGTTCCTTTGTAAAATATTGAAAACGGCACACGACAGAATGGAACAGCGAACCTAGATTAGTGAAACATTGCTTAAATATTTTTATTAATAAAGGATTACTTATGAATAAATAGTGGATTTTTTAAATGCCGCCGCAATCTTTTTGTAGGAACCTTTCGACTTTAGCTTAAACACAACCTTTTAACCATTAACAAGATGTCTTGTGGAATTTACGTTCCGTTCTTCTACATCCAACTATCCGATTAATATTATAAAGGTGAGACTTTGTATGGATTTTGTGGACGCACTACCGAAGTTTTCGAAGTGCGTCGATATTCATTGTACGACAGCCGAAACCAATAACTTAGGTTTCGACCTCACCTGGCATACAGCCTTGCTCGGTCGGAAGATCTTCTTTAGTTCAATCTTTCATGTAAAAATCACTGCGTAAGAGTCGTATTTTAAATGTTTAAATAGCGCGCCGCGGTCTCCTATAACTTTCCGAATAATTATTATGATATGATATGATAATTATTATCATTCTAGGATCCTTGCCGATAGTCTTGATCTTAGACCGCCCTTGGGCCGCCCCGGGCTGTAGACTTTTTGGCCGTAAAGTAAATACACCCCTGTACTGCATAGAACAGATATGGAGTTATCTAAAGATCCCTATATCTACTTTTAACTAAAGGTATCACAACTTAATTTCGTTTATAAGCAATAAGACCCAGATAACACCGCGGGCACAGCTAGTACATCACGTAATACAATTTTCCTTAGTCATTATATTAGCGGCGTTCTCATACAGAGAGTAACTTGTAGGTAAATGTTGGAGCGAGTTTGGTTTTGTTTTATCTAACTGCTGAGTTGCTGACATACCCGACAAACATTTAACTACCTTTACCACACATTAACTAGGTAACTAGTTTTATATTTAAGGGCCTTCTACACGGCGGGAACAAACACCACGCAGAAGTGCACTTTGATGCAATCCAAATTGCACCCACAGTTCATTGGAGAAGATTGAAAATAGCTATACTTGATGGACACCATTTACAACATTAATATCTAAGGTGCACACTCAATTCAATCTTACGCCATGAACTGAGGGTGCATTTCGGAGTGCATGAAGTTCATGTTTATCATGTTTGATAAACGGTTTGCCAAACACAAACATTTACAACATTTATATCTAAAATGCAACTTTAGTCCAGAGGTACAAAACTTTAACCCACAATATTGTTTTGAGAACATTAAAAAAATTGTCAAAGAATCGTTTGATATTTACTAAAATTGCGAATTTGAAAGTATATCTGCCTATCTGTAGCCAAACAACTGAACTGATTCAGATGATAGCTCAAAAGAGATCTGAAAAGGGAAAAAAAATATATTCATCACACCAGTATGTGTCTACGGGTGTATCACCCTATCTAAATTAGCAAAATCTTTTTATGTATAAGGGGGCAAACGAACAAAATGTTATACCTGAAGGAAAGCAACAACCGCTGCCCATAAACACTAGCAACATCAGAATAGTTGCAGGTGCGTTGCCAGCCTTTTAAGAAGGAATACGCTCTCTTTACGAAGCGGTTCGGAAATACTGCAAGTGATAGTTCATTCGCGGAAAGAAGTCTCCTACTCTCACTCCTACTCGCACGGTAGAAGTCTCCTACTCATCAAGAAGTGGGTGCTAAATTTTTCGCGTAGGACGAATTCCTCTGAGCACTCCTCGTGATAAAGTTCTACTTAAAATTGTTTAGTAATAACACTTGAAATTAAGAATCACTTCAAGGTAAAGGTATATGAAGTGGATTTGAAAACAGCTTAAGCTTGTTGACTTATTATTGTGTTAAGTAATACTCGTCAGTGAGAGATTTACATTTTTTATAAGTATCTGTCTCCTTGTTACTGCTGTCCCATGTACGAACGAAATTCTGTGTTTTCTGAGGCTAGTTCACTCCCGCTCATTTGGCCTACAACGGCTATTTTTAAGTTCAGTCAATCAGGACTGGACTGAGGTCAGTTCCAAAAATGAATATCAATTCATCTTCGCAACTGACTAGAAAGTCACATAGATGACAAAGACAAAATTATGAATATATATAATACGTTTTGTAATTTTTGTTTATAATATTTTGGGGGCAAGAGAGCAGACGGGACAGTGGATAGACCCGATGGAAAGCAACTGCCGTGTCGCAAGCGCGTTGCCGGCCTTTATGAGGAAACAGGGAATGGGAATAGGGATAGAGTATGAAAGAAGTTGGGCTACCGGTAAACTCACTCACTGAACGAAACACAGCACAACGCCGTTTTATCACTCCGGTCGAGCCAGCCCATTCGTGCCGAAGCATTGCTCTCCCGCGGCAATGAGCATCCGTATTATGTACTGAAATATCTGTCAGGAAGGAAGTAAACGTGGAGAACGATGTCACAGAAATCGTCAACGAAACAATGTGAATTTGCGTTTCACTTCAAACGGGTAAAAATTAAAATTTCATTCGCGTACCGAGCAGACGAAAAGTTCCCATTACATTCGTATTATACGAGATTATGACAGTGAAATGAGTTTCGGCAACTCAGTTTAAATTATGACAAAAGTTAGCAAACTGTTTCCCAAGATAAACAGAATTCGTCGAAAATATTTAGTGAAGTCTGGCTACACTACGCACTACGCGACGCAAGGGTGCTCTGTTAAGACGCTTTATTAAATTCATTTAAAGAATCAGAATCAGGATTTGATGCAGGCTTATATATTCTGTGATGTTTATCGTACAAGCATCCACACATTCGTATTACTTTGTCAACGAGTTGATCAAAGGTCATCAAATATCATAAATAAAGCCAAGTCCTCTAAACGATCGTGCTCGCGTGTCAACGTCTGATATCGCCAAGGAGCCACGACATCTCAAGGTCTTATGAGAAGTTTCAGATATTTTTGATTTTGAGATACACTTCACAAAACAACCGATAGATTCTCTACTAGAGCCGTGCTGTATTTTTTTGGCCCACCACACATTCCCATCACTGTATCTCCTGTGTCGTCAGGATCGAAAGCGGTATCCAACCACGAAAACCCTTCAATATGAGCCCGAGGGACGTGCTAAAGCTGTCTTGGGACCCGCAACGAAATTAATCATAAGAATATAAGAGGAGTAGGTAGTGCCGCGATGTATGTTGTTAATTTTGATGTAGGAGGTAAGTTTGAAAATAGCATGCTTTTTTGAATCCTCCAACACGAACTGCTGAAGGCTGGCTATTCCTGTGACGTAACCCACGAACGACTCCCCGTGCGTACGCTTCTCGAGTCGGGAATGTTTGGCTGTGTTTGACCTGACGAATAAATTCGTTAGACAATACACGCTAATGAATAAAGTTGGGCTGTTAACGAAGCTAACTTCGGAATTTCCATTAAGAGAGCCCGTGTTTTATCCTGGAACATCGCATATTTGGATTCCCATTATGATGTAGAGCCGGGAAAAGCGGATGCAAAATTCTTCTACTTGTTTTAGATCTGCATAGGTTTTTAAAGTGTTTTATTATTTGTGAAGAATTTGTACGATAATATATTCGTGAGGCAAACCGAATAATTTCGGCAAAAAAAAGTTGGCAACATTTGATACATGTCAGAGACAGGCGCGAATACGTGTCGTCGACATCTTTCTATCCACGAAGACCGCCAACCAATGCCACCGATACGCGTAGCGTAGCTTAATAGGTGTGCGGAGCGCTTTAGCGTTAATTTCGAAAGAATCTTTGATTACGTTTTGACCGGTTCATACCTCCATACAACAGCGTTGAGCTTTTTATGAGCAACAGCGATCGCCCAAGTACACTTTCAACCTCAGAAGAGTTGCAAATTCATAGCCGGCCTTAAAGGGAATAAGGAAAGGAAATTTTGAGGATTATATTTTTGTTCAAACAAAAATATTGGCTAAACATACATTACACATAGTTCTTGATACCGTGTGCATTTTTGGTGTTATAATAAACATTGTAATATTTACATCCTCCAATACGAATAAAAGGGCGGGAAATTCTCAAGAAGAAACAAAATCGAGGAAATTTTAAAGACAATATTCCAAGAGCGCCGCCCCATTGGTCGCGTATGGGTTATTCTCTCGTTACAGGGGAACCTTAATCTTATTTTATATCACAGCCAGTAATTTCGGAGTTGATTTATCACTTGTAATATCACGCACAATTTAGTTCACGAGATTTCCAAATAGAATCCATAAGAACCATCGTTTGCATTAATTAGAGTTTTTGCTATCAGTGTATTATTTTTTTTAAACATGTAAAATGTTTTAAGAGGATTGTGTACCAAACGGTTTCCATACAACGGGCTATAACGTTTTCCACCCTCTAAACCCCTTACCTAGAGTAATGATTTTGTGGTATGTTATGAAAATGCCTCAGAACTAGGCTTCTATGTTTTTGGTTTTTTAAAAATTTTTTGTAGATTTGAAAACATTGAAACATTTTTGTTTTGTTTGAAATCACTAAAATGAAAAAATAGCAAAATCTGTGATAAATATTTAAAAAACAAAAACATAGGAGCCTACTTTTGAGGCATTTCCACAACATACTATAAAATTATTATTCTAGGTGAAGGTTGAGGGGGTGGAAAACGTTATGGCCCGTTATATGGAAGCCGTTTGGTATACAATCCTCTTAAGTTCCGATTATAATAAACCTTATGAAACGAAATAGATAAGTCCATATTACATTTTATTAATAAATGGCAAAGTGTATTTATTTGTTTCATTACTCTCTTGTACCGGATTTTTGGTACCGACATAGGCGACATAGGCCGGAGAGTAACATAGCTACTTTTGATTATGAAAAACATCATGTTCTCAAATGCGACAAGTATTTTCGTATATTTTAATGATTTTCAAATTCCACCCGAGCGAAACTGCGGGCAAGATTTATTGTTTAATAAAACTTTGCATTCATTGATTTTTGAACTTTTAAAATTACCTAACAATTTGTAGATTGTAGCTATTTTGCTAGTTATCTATCTCTTTCATATGGATCAGCAATAATTTTTAAGACCAATTTCCGTTACCTCACGTCTAAATCTATTCGAGATATCTCGGTACGAACTATTTATGATATTTACGCTTATATTTTTACGAGCGTTAAACACGTGTCGATAAATTTCCGTTCGCGCGGCGTCGCGTCCCGTCGCGCCGGCCAACCGTGAAATAATGCAAACGCGATAACATTATGACACAGTGAACAGAATGAACCAGTTACCCGACTTAGGCCACACACACATCGGGAAAGTTTCCTCTGGTTTTGCCGGCCACACATTGGAAATGGCTTTCTGGATGGTGCATCTGAATTTGGTTTATTAATTTATTAAGTATTCTGGTACTAACCGGAATACTGACATTTTTCAGCTGAATTACCAATTTAAATTGAGCTTTAAAATCAGTAAGATCGGACTGTATAATGGCAGTATACACAACACATACTAATTTTTCAGAAGTCAGCTATATTCGTTCCCTAGATGCTAAGTTTTTTATTGGAATTAAATCAGAACCCTATGCAATAGCGGCATGCAACATGTACAATGGATACATATTTTTCAGATTACTAATTTTTTAGATCTATCTCAAGTAATTATAGTGGCCTTAGTTGTTTTCCAAATATTTAAATTTTTATTCGTTTTTCGATTACTTTAATATAATAATTATAATTTATTATAAACCTGCACCCTGCAACCCTTCGAGGAATGCTTACAGACTTTTCAGCCGCGCTGCTTTATCATTTTATTTAAAGTTGACATACTGGTTCGTCACGGCTATTACGATTATGACATCTTCTGGGATCCCTGACGTTTATCCTGTCCGGATCCACCGCAGTTTATTACCAGCGATACCGGATTTAAATAAACCATTTTAATGTAAATGCACTGTCACGTGACGCTCATTTAAGATTAAAATGTAATTTACTTATGCGGCGATAAGGTTGTTGCGGTTGAACGGTAAAAACGTCTCCGATGCGAGTGCCCCAGTACAAAATATGGTGTAGCCGTTTTCGGTAATGCTACTCAATCTCAATACATGCAAAACTTAGGTTTATATTATACTACTAGCATACAATGGCACTACCATAAAAGCCACGTAGGTATTATTCGTAAAGTGAATATGATGCAAAATTGGGTCATCAAACTTTAAAATATCGCAATATCGAGATAGAAATGACGATAGAAACTAAAAAATAAAGTATCTATCGTTTTTTCATTTTAAACAAGACGCTACTCTTCTATCTAGTAAAAGTGGCGTGTAGTTTTAAATTACAGGCCACGCTTGTTATAAAAATTTTAGTAACAACATTAGTGAAACGAATTTTGTAGGATTCATCTTCCGTTGGTATTTTTTTTAATAACCTGTCCTTTTTTTTAATTATAGATCGTAGAAAGATAGTGTTAAAACTGTTGAATAATATGCAAAGCCCAATTGTCACGGTTAAAATAAAGTCATCAACGGTTCTAGAACCACAGTTAATATGCAGCTGTGACCGCTGGGTTTTTGTTTAAAATATGTCAGCCATTTTATTGTAATATTTTATGCATCGCCATCCTTATTCGGGATTGACTTTTAAATCAATGCATTCACCACCAAGGATTAACTGCAACTACAAAATATGGTTTACAATTTTTATATGGAAAATTCTAGGTTATTTTTTAGCTTCTAACCACTAATTAAAGAAGTAAGTAGCTTATAAGTAACAATAGTACAAATTTGTTTATAATAATAGAGGGCAAATCAGCAGACAGGACACCTAATAAATAATAACTGTCGTCGCCAATGGACGCTTACAACATTAGAAGAGTTGCAAGTGGGTTGTCGGCCCTTTATGAGAGAGGGAGTTGAACTTCCGGTAAAATCACTTACTCAACGAAACACAGCGCTTTTCACCCCAGTTTTCTATGACCTTGTGAGCTCTCTTTTTTTAAATGCATCACAAATATGCACCTAGTTAATTAGTCTAGCAGTCATAGGTTTTTTTTCTATGTTTGCTATTATAATCTGTCCTCTTGACATTGAGTAATTGTTGTATAGTTCAAACGACTTGTACTTTACTTGACCAGTATCAAGTACGCTATAGAATTAGTCTAGCAGTAATAGGGAATATGCATGATTTTTAATTCTTTTTTTTAAATGAATCTATCGTTATTGAAAAAGAATATAGTCTAATCAGTTTTTTAATAAAATTTAAAATAACAATGTTATAGACATTTAAAGTCGTCAGTTGAAAAGAGATACTGATCGGCCGCGACTTACGGACGCGACTGACAGCCGCGATCTAGATAAAAATTGTACATTGATGTGTGCAAACTATCAGCGCCCGATCAGTTTGTTTCCAGCTTTATAAGCTGCATACAAAGTTTATACTAAATTACGTTTTAAGAGAAAGAGACGGGTGGAAAAAATAAAATCCCTAATATCTAACTAATTTGACGACCTCTGTGGCGCAGTGGTTGAGCTTTGGTAGCTCACGCCGGGGGTCGCGGGTTCGAATCCCGCCGA
>JAOTAV010018852.1:0-23805 GCA_026546445.1 Cyclargus thomasi
ACATACACTTGGGACGCTTCTGGAGAAACCAAAATCACTATATGTTTTCATACAAATTTTGAGGAGTCCCCTCGATTACTAATGGTTCCCATCTTCAGCCACCAACATGGTGAATATGGGACCTATTCGGAACAATACCCTATACAACAAAGAAAAAATTTAGAAAATCGGTTCACAAACGGCGGAGCTATGCGCGAACATACATAAAAATAATAATAATAAAAAAAAAATATCCACAGCCGAACATATAACCTCCTCGTTTTTTGAAAGTCGGTTAAAAAAAGTGACAATTTGTATACCGCCAACCGCCGCGAGTTCCTCAGGGGTTAGCCAAGACCTTAACGTTTTCGCTGCTATATAGATTTGCCAAACAAAATGTTTGGTAAATCTAAAAATTTGGTTAGTCGTAAGCGACCGTTACGCTTTATGTTATTTCCATACATTTTTGTTGACGATTCTACAAAGACGCGAAAACGTTTAGATCTTGGCTAACACTCTTTTTTATCGTTCTGCACATCTTCATTGAGCTTAGCGACGTAAAAATAGAGTCATAACAAGCTGAATGTCCAAAAACAAAAAACCCGACTGCAGGATCCGTTGCAATTTTAACGTCAAGTTATGTATATTTCTGGAATGGCTATTTAAAGCCCTTAATTTTGATGCCCTACTCGACCTAACTGGGCGGAAAAAAAATTTGGAACTTCACAATTTTAACTTCAAAATCCGCTATTTTAACTTTTTAATTTTTTAATGCACCAGTGTCACTTGCGCTATTAAAACATCTAATCATATCTAACGATACCTCATACGTTAAAATCCATCAAGCTGTTTAGGCTGCAGAGCATGCTCAATAATTATACATACATACTCTAGAAAAACATAGCCCTCCTTCTGGCGCAGTCGGCTAAAAAGACAGCGCGGATGCAGAAAAAAAACTTCCAGAAATCGCCCTGGCGCTTACAGCTACGCCCGTTTTCCGATTTAACAACTAAATCTTCTCGCGTGATAGTGACTCAGTAAAAGCCAAATTACTCGAAATGCACTTAAGTGGTAAAAC
Source organism: Cyclargus thomasi (assembly GCA_026546445.1). NCBI lineage: Eukaryota > Metazoa > Arthropoda > Insecta > Lepidoptera > Lycaenidae > Cyclargus > Cyclargus thomasi. Next base: position 1,058 of record JAOTAV010018852.1, read on the forward strand.
AACTGACCAATTACCAAAATGACACTTAAGTGTTATGTAAGTTTGTACAGGCAATCGCACTGTATCGTGACTAGAAGTAGAGCGATTGTAAGAGCTTTAGATTACGCCAGGTGATCTCGGTGTGTGAGGACTACTTTTATATTTTTTTGTAAACAAGCTAAATGTCCAAAAACAGAAAACCCAACTGCAGGAACCATTGCAATATAAACATCAAGTTATGTATATATCTAGAATGGATATTTAAAGCCCTTCATTTTAATACCCAACTAGAACTAAATGAGCGGAAAAATATTATTGGAACCTCACAACTTCGAATTTGGTGAACACGCTCAATTCAGTGGCTTCCAATCTTTTCCAAAGATTGGAAACCACTGAATTGAACGTAGTACTAAACGCTTTCATAATGATAATGAGCTTATTTGACCTTGTTCCTAAGTGATTCCAAAGTGCTTCGAATATTGCACCATTGATCGTTCAGTTTTTATTTTTCTCTATCTAAAGTGCAATCGGCACAGAACTTAATATTACGTAACGAAAAATATTTTTTGTAACTTTAAGTAATAACAATATAATAATAATATCTATGGACGCTTCACACCACGGCAGTCTGGACCCGTGCTAAGTACCTGAAGGAATTGTGTTACGGGTACCAGACAACGGAAATATACTTACTTACTTTATACTATACACATATTTAAATTTTTTATTATATGAAACATATCTTTAATACACATCCAAGACGCAGGAACATTGAAACACTTTTGCTCCGTAGGCGGGATTCGAACCCGCGATCCCTGGCTAAGCTATCAATTCGCTTGGCTCACCTAGCGGAGGCACGCACGGTAGTATCCACGAATTAAGATAATTTTAGCAGTCAAAGTGTCAAAGACGTCAAATCTTTCTTCCTGTCCCGTTTAATTCATTTTACCGTCCGGGAAAATGAATAAAAATTTCAAATCGTATTTTCTACGTTTAAGGTTTATTAGTCAGGTGATAAAGTAACTGGCAAGGTTTAAGCAAATAAGAGTAAAAATAGCAATTGACTTATCATAAAATGCTAGTTTTCTACATTAACTTACGTCTCCACTTATGACTAGACCTGTGGTCGAAATTAGACTATACATTTTGAAATCTATCGTGTAGACGAGCTATAAAAAATATAAACTATTCTCAATTAAATCGCAGACTTCAATTAGGCATCTCGTTACCATGGCATTATATTTTATCTAAAAAAATCACTGACATCCATCATATTAAACAAAACAGTATTTTATGTATGATTATCATGTCATGTCAAAATATGTGTATACGTTTTAGTTATGAAAAATATGCAAAATCAAAGAATATTTGAAAATAATATTGGCATTCCACGCTCCTCCATATCAACTACAACTAGGAGAAATTTCATGCTTTTAAATCTACACGTCTTTCGTAAAAAGGGTTACAAAGTTTTCCGTTCGCGTATTAATATATAGATAGTGAACTTTATGCGTATGAAGTGTATCACATTGTTTAGAAACTTCAAGTTTACTTAAGACTGTCCCGGTTCATAATGCTCTCTGTAATATTTATTTAGCCGGTCCACTATAAACCCGGGTTCACCGGTATTGTATTAGAGCGATATATATTAGCCGGCATGAATTATTTTAGTTGGGTGATAAAGCGCTGGGGCAAATCGCATTTTATGCATCGCACGCGATTATGTCATGGTGCATGTTGAGCTTAACGCCGTCGATGCGGAATAATTCCTAGATATTGTACATGAGACCTCATTTTTCTTTAATTTCTATTATTATTTTGAGTTTGCTTGAGCTTATGTTTCAAATTCTCGTGTTATGAGTTTACGTGACTCCTTCGAAGTGGTCGTGTAAGTCGGTTTCACTGATGTAAAAAAACTATATTTTGGACGATTTGATACTGGTGCACACGAATTTTGATTATTTATTTAAGCACTTAAGCTGGAATTTACTTGGTGGACGACCTACAGTATAAGCGATTCATGTGTACGAAATTTCAATGACTTCTATTGCTAGCATTTTTATTACATTAGATGTTATTTCTGACAATAATACCATTAAAAATACAGTTTTGATTTTATTTTGAATTTGTTACGTGAGATGCCTCGTGCTTCTAATCATAGTGGACTGAAAAGCACAAACATGCACTACTTCACTGGAATAACGAGTTGACTCATCCTATAAATGTTTGCTAGACTCCGCAAACCCTTCAAATTTGACCTGTACTCCACAGAGGCAACTTATATGGACAGTACGATACTTGATGGATAGTACAATACAGACGTTCCTTACATGCATATCTTTATCATTCTTAGAAAGCAAAAAAGAGCGTTCTTTTTATGTCGGAAAAAATACCAAAACCTTCTCCTGAGTCTGATAAATATTTTTCTTAATGTTCCAATTAAATACATTTCTACGAATGTGTGTAAATAGTTAAGTATATTTTTTTAAAAGCGGAAACTTGTGAATTTAGTGACTTTAGGAATAGCGAATAATATTGTATTGAACTTGAAAAAATTCCGCTGTATCTATACTCGTAGGTCATTTTGACAATGTTTTGTATCATTTTCATGTTAATCCGTACGTCATTTTGCGTACATGTGAGCAATGGCTTTACCATGAGTTTGAAGCAAAGGTAACTGTCGATACTCGGCACTGACTACATTGAGTATGGTAAAATTTTACAGCGCCACCAGCGGTCACTTACGTAACAAGAAATTGTCATACAAAAAATTTACTTAGTCGCTATCGAGTATCGAACTCAATTAATACGGACTCATGGTAGAGATACTGGATTATGTTAGGTTTACTGCGGCCAGCGATAGCGGACGGTACATACATGGAAAACGGGAAATTATCAGCTTACTGATGTTACGTTAACACTGACCAATATTCTGGAGTCCTCTGTCTGTTATCTATTCACGCTAAAACGACTGATCCGATTGAGGTGAATTTCGAGAGAAGATTTGAGAAGAAGAGAAGTAAATAGATTTCATTTGCGCTCTCCCACTTCTATCGGAAGTCGATTCGTATCCAAATTGTGTACCTACACATTTCTTGTGACGTCAAACCCTGCAGTGGCGTAGCGTGGGTATCGGCCGCCGGGGCGGAGGACAATTTTGCCGCCCCCTTATTCTTTTATATACTGGTTTGTTTTTTTTTGCTAGTGCAGATACTCTTATATATTTCAATGTTTTACATAACTGCTCTATAGCGGATAAATAATCGCGCGAATAAAAATCGGAGTGCAAAAACGATCTAATGTTAAAGAATTTTTAAGAACAGTCAATTATTTTACAATATTGCGCTCCTAGGTACGGAATTCCTAGAATTTCTCACAAAATAAAAGTGTAATGAAATTTTCCTTACTTTTTTAATGACTCAAAAATTAATGTTTTTTTATAAATATGAAATGGTCTAATTTTTATAATATTTTTTCGCCAAATTTAAAGGCCCCCCCTTCCCCCCCCCCTTTGCGTAACAAAGTTGCGGGAATCAACAAGTATAATATCTATGGACGCTTAACACCACGTTAGTCTGGCCCCGTACAAAGTATCCGAGTAACTTATCCACTCCACGATTTATCACTTTGAAGCTCATTTATACCTTGTAATTAAATCTCGCAATAAGGCCGTTCCAATAATTTTTAATTTCACCAAAACACACATCAGGGGGATAAAGCTTAAATATCTGAATGAGGTTTTATGAACTGACCGCAATAAAATCGCCTCAATCAGCGCAAATGAATCTCATGGTGGCCGTTCGGTGGACGATGAGGGGACGTACCAGGGACGAAGTGGGGAAGGGGGGAAGGGGGGACGAACAAATAAACTGCGCATATGAGACAAATATGACTTTTATGATGATTATCTCTGATACACGAAACTGGGTCAAACCATAGAGGAATATAGTAATTGGTCTATGATTAAACATAAGGCAATTGGTTTACTGGTAGAACTAGCGCTATAATCCTGAATTGCGCTATCGAAGTTTTTCTTCCGAGCAAGTAACGGAAACCTTAAGTTTTATTAATACCATTTTGGGTGCTGATTGCTGATTGAACGTGAACTTTGATGGATACTAAGTGCTAGATGGCTTCTAACTATTTTTTTCTGGTTTAAAGGAACTCCTGGTTTTAACAAAACAAAGGGACACCCGGAGTCACTGATTAAGCTTAGATTTAACACGGAGGCATGGACTACTAGTTCCGATATAATAAGAAGAGCTAGACTCAACGGTGCTGGTTCATCAAAAAGACCTGGACTCACTTGTATTGTTTTAGATTTAACAAAATCACCTGGACTCAAGGCTACTGGTTCATCAACAAGAATATGACCTGGACTCAGACCTGCTGGTTCATATATTAAAAGATCTAGACTAAAGGCTATTGGTTTAAATATACTAAGAGGATCTGGATAACCGGGTACTAGGTTCAAAAATATAATCCAGACTCAAGGATACTGGTTCAGATATAACAAGAAGAATTTTTTCTGTCGTTTACAGCAGTTCTAATTTCAAGTGGTGTTTTATCTCAATGTCAATGATTAATAGATATAACTTTGATAGGTTTATATCTTCACAATTTACATGTAGTAAATATTATTTAAATAAGTTACGAACGACAAAAATGAAGCTACTTCAAACAAGCTGGAGTCCTTGGAGTTGCGCCGAGATGTAGCTTCGCTCTGCATCTTTAGAAGCTCTATCACGGGGAGGGCTTAGAGGAATTGTTTGGAATCATTCCACCTGCGAATTTTCGCCATCGACCTACGCGAAAAATTTACCACATACAACATCTCGATGAATGGCAGTCTTCCACAGTGCGCTTTTCACGTAACTTTCTGCCTCGCACAGTAAAGCTCCCGGAAATACTGCTGATGATAGTTCATTCCAATAAACGACTCGGTCGCTACGACCTACAAACCTTCAAGAAGAGAGCGTATTTCCTCTTAAAAGGCTGGCAACGCACCTGCAACTCTTCTGATGTTGCTAGTGTCCATGGGCGGCGGTAGTTGCTTTCCATCTTTCCACTCCAGGTATTTCGTTTGCACGTTTGTCCCCCTATTAAATAAAAAAAGTCTCCAGTCTTTTTTTGTCAGTTTAGCGACTCTTAAGATGTATCTTCAGTCTGATCTACCAACAGCAGAACCAGTTTGTAGATAAATCGACGTAAATGTCAGGTACTTGTTTGTAATGCGTTTATAATTACTTTAAAAATGTCTTTATAAAGATAGAAAAATGCCATTCTGCTGTACGCAGTCGATTATCTTCATAATTAAGTAAAGGTTAACCGTCAGTACCAAACCGGTAACTGATAGATTGTAAATTATTTTTACTACAAAGTTTTTAATAAAATAATTTTACATGATTGATCTTTGTAAGCTTGCCGTGATCCAACTTAAATATCATTAATAAGCTTTTGCTAACGGCTTTGCCTACGTAAAATCCAAATTTAGTAAAGATTGAATTTTTTCAATAACGTGATGTTTTCCCAAGACCAAAAGTGGCCTATGTTACACTCCATACCTTCAACTAACTCTATCCCAAAAATCAAGTCAATTGGTTGCTTCGTTTGGGCGTGAAGCGGACAAACACCCTTTCCTATTTATAATATTAGTAAAGACTAGTAAGGAAAGAGCGTCCGTAGCGCCCTAGTGGCAAACCCGGGAGGCATGTACTATTGAGATATTTTCCGATCTCAAGTACACAATACAGATGCTCATTGCCGTGGGAGAGCTATGCTTCGGTACTAATTGGCCGGCTCGACCGGAGTGATACCACGGCCCCACAGAAAACTGGCGTGAAACGGCGTGAAGTGGCCCAACTTCCCAAATACCCTATTCCTATTCCCTCATACGCAACGCACTTGACTGTTCGGTTGTCGCGACTGTCCATATGCGACGCCAGTTATTTTCCATCTGGTAGCCCGTCTGCTCGATTGCCCTCTAAATATCATAAAATAAAAATGTGGCGCAATTTGGGGTGAATTTCATCAGTTTATTGTTCTTGGACCTAAATTGTCCACCTCTACTAGCGATTGTTAGTTTTAGTCTCGATCTCTACAATGGTCAGTGTCATTGCATTATAGGTGACTTATATGATAGTGTTCTTAGATGTGGTTGGTAAAAAATGTATGGACACAGAAGTAGCGAATGTGCAAAACATATTTTTTTTTGTTGTTTTTTTCTTTCATATTGAATAAAGATTTTTTTTAAATTACTTTTTTAATAATAATGGCAATGAACACAGTAATGAACAGTTATGTTAAATTTTCCTTCGATATGCCAAAGCTCGAATAATATTAATAATTTATTTGAAAAGAAAAATCACCCAAATATTAAATAACAGAATACTCAATAACCTTAACGTAAGTCATTCGTATCTAATATCTACCAGAAGAGTCCCATTTGAAAAATCAATTAATCCGAGCTGTAATGACAGACAAACTTACAAATTTTTAACGAGACCCGTACAAAGTTTTGCTTGTTAATATTTGAGAAGTTTACGGGCTTTGAGTTTCATCTTTATTAATTTATATTCAAAGATTTCGTCTCGTATAGGCGTATCTTAATTATTCAGATTACTTATTTCGTGATCTTCAGAAAAAGTCTCGTTAAACTTAAGACAAGAGAAAGAAAGCACATTAAAGTTTAACCGTAATAAAATTTAATTAACATTCATAAGTTACTCAAATAAATAATTAATATTAATTATAATCGACATTAAATTATAATTTTTGCCTACAAATATCTTGGTGATCGTACAGTTTGTAAGGGCCATATTTCTTGATAGTCTATCAAATATCTAACAAAAAGTCACGTCAGGGGTACAAAATTTTCTGCTCGCGTATTAAGAGGGCGAATTAAGCAAAAAATAAAAAAAAACGTCTTTCTCTCTTCACATTTCTGACCGTCATTTATATGCCAGGTGTAACAGAAAGACGCGGAATTGCCGCGTAAACAGTTTTTTATTAATACATAATGAAAAAAAAAACCGCTTCTACAGAAACTCGATAACAGATTTGAGAGTTTTGTATCGTGTGTCATATGTATTACTGAGTCCGTATAATGCGCCGTTTTGCGAAACGAAGAAATATACGTGAAAATAAGAGGCATCTTTGTACTTTTTTTTATCGAGAAAATTTTAAGCTATTGTGTTTTCGCTACTACAGAACCTCACAAATATAATGTAGTATTTATGTTAAAAAAATTAAACAATTCGTAGCTTATTATCAAGTATAAAAGGGAATTGTGCAATAGTCAATTTTGCTTTTATCGACCTCTTAATACGAGTATATAGATAAAAAGGGGTGCGTTCGGTGCGGGTTAAAATGCTAGGTGCTTCTCATTATTTCATACAACTAATTTCAAAATGAGGCGCATACGGTGCTGACAGAATGCAATTACCTTTCTAGGCAAATAGCGTACCTAGGCAATTTGGTCGCTTTATATAAAATTGACATAATTCGACTTCGATGGTACATGTTTAAACAGATACACATTACGGATATAAGTACATTGGTCGCATTATGACAAACTCAGCCGACAGACCACGACTTATAAGGAATTGACATATTGCGTCCAAATGACGCAGGTCCGTCAACTGACACTTATTCAATTTCCCCCATTATTACACTGGTACTATTTAGACCACCCTAGTTTCAAAACCTCACAGTTCTTTCAAAATGAATAGTAATACACAAAACAATACACATACAATAATTACAAATTACAGAATTCTCTTCCTGTTGCACCCGAAATAACTGTTATTTATAACTAGATCTTGTTAACGAAAAACTTGTTAATAACGATGAGAAAAAACGTCGTAATTTCATAGGAATTATGTTTTTTTCGTTGAATCGAAAACAACATGTGGTAAATTAAGGTCCCTATCATCAAGAACAAAATAAACAAATACGGACGGGCGGAGAAAAAATTTAATAACCCATACGTCGCACGCTCCCCAAATTATCGACTTGTCGGATAGTTTGACTTGACTACAAAGGAGGGTTATGTTTACCGAGTGCATGAACGGATTTTTGGAATAATGGCTGATTGGATTTCGGATATCATTAGATTCGTTTTGCAAGGAATTTTTAAAACAGACGATAATTGCCTAAGTGTGTTTGTTTGTCCTTTCCTCGCGCCTAACAATGCAATCAATTTAGCTGATTTAGAAGAAAGAATGGAGAGTAATATAGGCTACTTTTGGACTTAGTTTATCCTCTTGACACGAGGTATCTCTATACCTAATCTCAGCAAAATCAGTTCAGCGGTTTGGGCGTAAAGAGGGAATAGACAGACAAACTTTCAAATTTTTATGCATGGAAATATAGATCCCATGTAAACGACAGCATTATTTCCGAATTACCCGCCCTCTGATTCACGATGCGATCCCGCGCGGATTTGTTGCGGATTTCGGAAACTTCTGTTAAAAGTGCCAGGAGTTTCGGTGAGAACGTTTCAGTTTCGGCGCGGAAACCCATCGTGAATCAGGGAGCAGATGTCATTTGATTTTATGAAAACCACAAAATACTTAATTTCTTAATTCCAAATTATGAACCCTTCGGCTATAAAAATACTAATACCTAGTAAAATTTTAGGAGGTTATTAGTTTTAATTATTATTACTTTTAATAAAATATACAATAATGTGTTTTATTACGAGTAATAAAAAGGACTTTATGTGACGCTAAGTTCTAAAAATTATAAAATTCCTAGTTATGATATTTAGAGGGGTAAGCGAACAGACGGGTTACCTAATGGAAAGCAACTGCCGTCGCCTATGGACACTCGTGACATCCGAAGAGCCGAAAGTGCGTTGCCGGCCTTTATGAGGAAATAGGGATTAGGTAAGTTAGGCCACCGGTAAACTCACTGAACGAAACACAGCACAACGCCGTTTCACGCCAGTTTTCTATGAGGTCGTGGTATCACTCCGGTCGAGGCATGGCTCTCCCACGGCAATGAGCGTTCGTATTACAGTACTTGAGATCGGAAATTATCTCATTGGCACACGCCTCCACCGGGGTTTGAACCTACACCCTCTCGAGTGCGAGCCAAAAGTCTTACCCACTAGGCTAAGGACCCCTGGTAGGTTTTATTTTCTGTTCATTCCAGAGATTAACTGTACGAGGCAGAAAGTTACGCGAAAAGCGCACTTTGGAAGACTGTTACTCATTAAGATGATGAAGATGGTGCATGTATCTATACATCTATACTAAGATTATAAAGAGGAAATCTTTGTATTTTTTAAAGTTTTGTATGTTTGTATTGAATAGGCTCAAAAACTGCTGGACCGATTTCGAAATTTCTTTTACCATTACTTAGAGCGATTCGTCCAAATCCGTATAGGCTATATTTTATCCCGGAAAATAGATAGGATTTTTCGTGGTAGTGAAAATTGTGATGTGTGGGGGGACTTAGCAACAGTGATAGAACACAAATCGACAAAAAAAAGATTGTCCGTTTGTCTATTTGTATACGCTAATCTCCGGAACTACTGAACGGATTCGAATAATATTTTTTTTATTTTATACCTTATAGGTCTAGACAACACATAGGATACTTTTTATCCCGGGAAAATGTACGGTTCCCGCGATATACAAATTTTCGCGCAAAGAAGTTGCGGGCTTGAACTAGTTCATAATATGGAACTATAATTATTGGTTAGTATTCGATTGCTACAGTTACCTGTTGGTTAAGAGAAAAGACACGTAGTACGGAACGTTTCGTTAAATATGAATAGGTGTTTTTTGCCGTCGTACAAATTGAAAAACTGAGAAACTCTTAGGATAAACTGTCAGATTTCTTTCATCTATCAGAGTGGCCAGTTCGCGTTTACTAAGATTTAATATGGGATTTGTACAGCGCCACCTAGCGATACTTACGATCACATGTACAATAATATAAAATCGTAGTAGACGCGAAACGCTTTCACGGTCGAATGTGGAAAGAAAATCTTGCACTCAGCACTCTGCTATTTTTCTATCGATGTAGAAAGAAACACTTTCTCGGTCGTTGCACATGCTCAGCCCGCAGCGCGCAGGTGTCAAACAGTAGCTCAAACAAATTTCCATCAGACACCACAAAACTTGGGCTATTCAAATACAGACAGACGTATTTTGTTGTTTATGGTCGTAATTATATGTAAATCGTGGAGTCGTGTTGATGGGCTGACAGATAGTTGGGGCGTGTTTCGCAACACGGAATCATAATTTGGAGCTGCCAGTGGCGGATGCAGCGCGCATTCCAAGAGGCACATACGGCCCATGGTGGCATGCATTTTTTCATTATATTTTTGTACAAAAATGGAAAAATAAATGGAACGTCTAAGGGGCATATACGACACATGTGCCCCTTGGGCGTGGCATGCAATATTTCTTTAATATTTTTTTTATAAAAATTAATATATTAATATCATTTACTTTGTTCATAATTATATACGCTACTCAACTATATAATCTGTGTTAGTACCAATTAAAGTGGATAGGTTAGGTTAACTAATATATGATCTGCAGTTTGGTAGGTTCGGTTGATTTCATTATACCTACTAATTTTTACCAATATTATATTAGATTGTATTAACAGTACAGGTGGATTTCTACACATCAGCATTTTATAGTGATTATCGACGGCAGAAAGCTGAAAGGACGTATCTCAAAAAGTTTAGCTTTACATCAGAGTCAAAAATTATACTTTAATTAATATCTATGGGCGCTTCACACCACGTCAGTCTGGCCCCGTGGTAAGTCCTTACCAGAAGGTCTGTACTGTGCTACAGGTACCAGACGACGGAAATATTTTCAATACTTTTGACACTATACAGCTATTTAAGATTTTTATTATATGATACACATATTTCATACACATCTAAAACCCAGGAACATTGAAAAACCTTTGCTCCGTCGGCGTTCAAACCTGCGACCCCCGGCTTAAGCTTACCAACTGAGCCACAGAGGTCGTCGAATTAAGAAAGAAAGTTGAAATGTATTAATATATTTCATATTGTATTACACAACACAAGAATGTTCAAAATTTCAATTTTCTATCATTATTAATTGTGTTATAAATTTTTTAAATAGTTTTTTGGCTCTAGAGTATATTTGACTTTTTGAGATACGCCACTTCCGCTTTCTGCCGTCGATACGTTTGTTTGTCCTTCAAGCTCTGACGAAGCAACTACTCGACTTGATTTTTGGCATAGACTTTGTTGAAAGGATGGAGAGTAGACGTAGACTAATTTTGGTCTTAAAAAAGATTACACTCTCAAAAAAATTCGGACTTTTACGCGATTTTCAAATACATGCTATCGTTGCCGCTGGAAAAAGCAAAAAGTTAGTAAATTATATAAACTAAGCTGAAAATAATCAAGTTTTACAACATAATCGATGAAACACAATTTAATTCCAATCAACTCAATCATTAGACCACCGGCGCACCAGTTACGCAGGTTGGCGGGGCCCTAATTGCTATATCCGACCCTGATAGGGGCGTGGGTGCACCTGCACCTTCATCAGATAACGCTAGATCATGTAAACGAGATCTTTAAAGCTTTCTATGAATTTTAAGCTCCGCGTAAGGGACTTGTCAACTTGCCATAAATTAGTTTTAGTATCATTTTGGAAAAAAGTTTCGTATGTATACAATTTTTTTTTCCAAAAAATACCTCATCTTAGCGCTGAAAGTGAAAATATATATTTTCTGACGTAATGCAGTATACAGGGTGTAAAAAAAAGTAATAAAACTTAACTTAAAGGATAGTATACCCTAATATAAAGTTTACTGTGAATGTAGCAACGTTGAAAGCGAAAATATTTTTTTTTTATTTGTACGGACAAATTCATGTCGTTTGGACGCTTGCCCATACAAATCACGAATTATTTTTTAGCTTCCAGCGCTGCGACTTTTACAGTGAACTCTACATCAGGGATACGATCCTTAAAGTATCTACGATCGAAAGTATATACGATCCTTAAAGTTTTATCACTTACTTTTGTTACACCCTATATATATATAAGGGACACATACAGAGTTAAAAGTTTTATGATTTATCATTTACTTTTGTTACACCCTACAGTGTACACACAAAGGCTAAAAACAGCCTGTTACTTGCCTCATGTTGTCTGCCTAAAGGAATTTTGAATGCATCGAAGCATTCATTTTGATACGTATGTTGGCGCTTACCAATTTTTGTCTAACCGGCTTAAGCTTTAAGCCTCTTCCACTGAGTCCTGAAAATCCAGGACTGGCCTAAATGATAAATCGTATCTTTTTGTATATCTAGGATTGAGGGATTGACTATTTGGTTACAGAGCATTTTGTTTACTGCTCTTAGGAAGAATTCAGAGCGTTCGTGGCCTAATGGGAAAGACCTTTGGTTCGCACTCGAGAGGGTACAAGTTCGAACCCTGGTGGAGGCATGTACCAATAAGACATTTTCCGATCTCAAGTACGTAATACGGATGCTCATTGCCGTGGGAGAGCCATGCTTCGGCACGGATGAACCGGCTCGACCGGAGCGATACCACTGCCTAACAGAAACACTGACCTGAATCGACGTTGTGCTGTGTTTCGTTCAGTGAGTGAGTTTATCGATGGCCCAATTCCCTAGTCTCCTATCCCTATTCCCTCATAAAGCCCGGCAACGCACTTGCGACACTTCGGATCTCACGAGAGTTGCTTTCCATCAGGTAACCCATCTGCTCGCTTGCCCCCTAAATATCATAAAAAAAAACTAACCGCCTATCACAGGTGGTTTCTGAGAACCCAAAGAAATCGAGGCACCAACGGACATTGACTTAAGGTTTATACATGGGCCAGCGGGGTAAGTTTAACCTCTTATAAGTATGTTAAAACGTTAAGCACATTAGCCAAAAAAAATATATCTTATAGAATCATTCAATCAATTCAATCTTCATTCTTTCATTACTAGCGAGGACTTTTCCCTCAAGACTATAGTTAATCAGAAAAAAATGTACCGCGGACATCGATTTTTTGTAAAAAAACTGAAATAGGTAACTACGATACTGACCGGTTAAGATGAACTATATATTTTAATAAATTTAATAAAAGTAACACTGTAATCTCTAAGAAGGATATATTATCTCATGTTTTTATCAATTGCTTATTAATTATTTCCGGTTATTGGGGGGAGAATTTCAAAACTCCTAATTTATGGTCAAGGCCGTTGGCGCCTGTATGAGAGCGGTCAAACACGCGAAGTTCACATCATGCTTTTACGCATACGCTCAACATTCGCGGTATAGTTCATTAAACCTCAATTCATTCAAACAAACCGCGATTGTCAACAACAATGTGACAACACAACACTTTTACAATCGCGTTTTGTGTGGAAAAGACACATTTTTTGACAGAGGGTTAATGTGGGTGTATGAACCATACCCCCGGCAATGTTGGGGAACTACCACCGGGGTATGTGGGACTCGCTGCTGCCGATGAGATGGTAAAGTGGCCGCAGCTCTACCCACTAGAACCCGTCCGTGTTCCAGCTTCTACGCTGGAGGGAGCCGCGAGAGTTTGCTACATGCCTTCGCTTTTTTTTTCATTTCATTGCTTCCGCGACATCCCTCGGCGCTCACCCGCTATATCCCATAGCAGGCGCTATCTCTTGGATGAACCATGCAATTTTGAGCGAATTCACAATATTACTTAGTAGCATTATCGTCAAAGTTGGTATACAAACTGCTAAAATAATATAAAGATTAAAGACATAAGTGGATCAAGCGGGTAACTAGCATTTTAAAAACTTTTTGCGTAAATGGACGCTTTACGACCGGAAAAATGATTTGAAATTAAGATTAGGATTTGATGTATAGGCAAGATAAATAATGAATCGCTAAATTTTATAGGAAAAAATGAGCATTTATTTGAAGGTTGTAAAATGTTACTTATTCGCTCCTTCCAGCTATGTCTGCATATATAATACGTTATTTTATTAAATATTATTGGCCCTTTTTACTTCGAATTACTGTATAGACTATGAAATTCCTGGTGTTATGTTATACAGATGTTTCGACATGAGTCGTGCATAGTGAATTCATACAATATTAAACCAGTTGACATTATGTGGAAACGAGATAACCTAAGGGTGCCTGAGGCTACGAAACTGTGCGACTAACATGCGACATTGGAAAGCATAAATTATATCAAAACAGTTACATTAAAACGTTAAATATACAGTAATTCGAAAAGAGAGGCATAAAAAAAAGAAAAAAAAAAAGAAAAGAGGGCATTTTTTTCCACTTCGTAATAAGTGTCGGCTAAAACTCTTCAGATATGAAATATAGAGAACTAAATGATGCCCGCAGTTGCGTTGAGCCAAAATTCGTTTCGGGAGCTGTACATTTTTCCGGGATATGTATGCTATATTCAATCTCGGGACTTAAAATATCTCCATACCCAAATTTCAGCACAATCGGTTCAGTGGTTAGGTTGTGAAGAGGTAGCAGACAGACACACTTTCGCATTTATAATATAAAATATAGTTGGTGCCCGCAACTTCAAATAATATACAAATTTGCGCGAGACGAAGTTGTGCACACCAAGAGGGACCGGCCAATTATTCTATATGTTGGCAAAAGTTAATAGCTATTATACAAAAAAAAAAGATTTACTCTTATCTGGAGATTAGCGCGGACAATCAGACCAATAGATAAGCAGACAACTTTTTTATCGATTTGCGTTCTATTACTGTTCCTTAGCTGACATTCATAACCTTTACGCCGTTTGTCCATCAACACCGTCAACCGAGAACGATATTATTTTGGCCCAATAGAATGCAACTGTATGACCTAGGCAATAAGTTTCATTTTCTAGCGACATCGCTCTATCGTCAATGTCGTCGCTGTCATTAAAGTCGTAGAGGAAAATGAAACCTGTAGTCTATGTCATAAAGTTAAATTTCACCCCGCCGCAATGTTCTCGTTTTCGGTTGACGGTGTTGGTGGACAAACGGCCTCATGTATAAAAACGGGATTAAATGGATGCTCTTAGTATTGAGCCTTAATTCCATTTCTTTACAAAAGTATTTTATTTACTACAACAGTTTACACTTTATGCAAAAATATGCAGCGGAACACAGAACCCCCTATACTATTTGAATGTCGGTTAAGCAATCAGTATTCTCTATATTCCTTACTATTGATTTCAATTTGTTTACAAGTCTCATTCAAAACATGCTGTATCCTGCGTGTCATCAAAATGCAAGACATGCGCGTAAATGCGAGACGAATATTTCAAGACAGGGGACGAAAACGAAAAAAAAATCTTGTTTTATGTAACCGCGTATAGTTGGGCCCCTGAAGAATAGCGCTCGCTATGCCGGGCCGAAACATAACGGAGCGAAGCGCAATCCGCAAACTACGCACGCTCTGTAACACCGCAGCAGTTTTCACTTGAGTTGCATTTTTTTTTGCATTTGAGGTACCATAAAAAAAATGAAAAAAATTAAACTGAGCCATTTGACGGATTTGGTAGAAATATGTCAGATCTAAATGTAAGTTATTATCTGTCGGCCAGGCTTAAAATAACGCGACTAATTTACTTGATCCGCAACCTGACTCTTTATCAACTTAACTGATGGTTAAGTTGTGTGCACAGGTTTAGTGCGGCCTACTTCTGCCGTATGTCAATTATTATCAACAGTACCATCGAATTCTTTCCAAGTCCCAACACTCTGCCCGTCAGCAATGTGCAAGACTATCAACATACCTATTATATATTCTTCTATACATATAATAAAACAATAAATTGGAGTGTCTGTACATTTCATATTTTTACAAAATATGTGGGTGTGCTAAGGAATAGTAATAGAATACATATCGACAACAAAAAAAAAGTAGTCTGTTCGTCTGTTTGTACGCGCTAATCTCAGGAACGACTGGACGGATTTGAATAAATCTTTTTTTGTTTAATAGCTATTATAATGTGTATTTGTGGCTGAATAAATGTTATTATTATTATTATTATTATTAGGTCTGGGCAACATATAGAATACTTTTTATCCCGGTAAGATATAGGTTCCTGCGTGATAAACAAATTTTTGCGCAACGAAGTTGCGGGCATCAACTGGTTATTTACTATAGACGTAGGCAATGTTGGCATCATTGTAGACACGACTTTAAAAAAGTGTATTGACGATACCTAATTGGAATAATAACATTTTTGTTGTATTTTTTCTTTGCTCCTCCGCGACACGCAGCGGGCCTACATAGTGTGCGCGAACCTTCAGTAACCCACTCACGTGTCAGGGATAGTGCATTCGTAGATATTATGTTGTTTGTATGCGGGGGAGGTGCGGGGCATCTGCGTTCAAAACTTTTAAATAGGAGAGGGGGAATGATTTATTTGAAATCAAGAGTGCCTTTGTCGCTTAGTTTTGACTAGCTGACCGACGCGAATTTGTCAAGAACGTGTCTCTTAAATATCTCTGAAATAACCGATCTTAAAACAGACATTATTTAGTGAAGAAAGAGAATGTATTCTGATTTAAGTGTTTTTCATCTTTTTGCCAATGTCTGCTCCTATTACGGAACCTTTCTTACGATTCAAGCTCGCACTTGACAGATTGTTTATATGCTAAACAAAAGAGTTTATAAATATAGCAGCGTCGAGATGTAGCTTAAATCTGCATCCTTTATAGACTTTATCACGGAGAGTGCTTAGAGAAATTGTTCGGAATCATTCCACCTGCAAATTTTCGCCATCGTCCTACGGTTTACCACCCACATCGTCTTGATGAATGGCAGTCTTCCACAGTATGATTTTCGCGTAACTTTCTGCCTCGGACAGTCTCTGGAATGAACTATCACTAGCAGTATTTCCGGACCGCTACGACCTACAAACCTTCAAGAAGAGAGCGTATTCCCTCTTAAAAGGCCGGCAACGCACATGCAACTTTGATGATACGAGTGTCTATGGGCTGCGGTAGTTGCTTTCCTCCACATAACCCGTTTGCTCGTTTGCCCCTTTTTTTTAAAAAAAATAGGAAGTTAGGAACAAAAACAGAAGAGCAAGAAAGCTTCGAGAGGTTCACGCAAACGAAATCGCTTGCAAAAGCTGGTAGCGAATAAATTATGATTTATTGCAACTGATCTCAGCTAGAACCGCTTAGGCCTAGCATAATAACTACAAGCTAGAGTTAACCAACTGTCCGATTTAGTTCAAAAAATAGCTAACAGCTACCTTAGTACCCTGATTCTAAAAGCTAGCAGCTACCTTAGTACCCTGATTCTGAGTGCAGAGTGCAATTTTTATTTTCACATTCGATCGTGAACGCGTTTCGCGTTTCCTAAGATTTTAAATGGGGTTTGTAGATGCGACCGTGAGTATCGCTAGGTGGCGCTGTACAAATCCCATAGAAAATCGTAGGTAGGTGAGGTCGACGTCGTCGTCGTCGAATGAGCCGGCCCGACCGGAGTAACAACGGATTCACAGGAAACTGACGTGAAACGGCGTTGTGCTGTGTTTCGTTCAGTGAGTGAGTTTACCGGTGGCCCAACTTCCCTAATCCTATCCCTATTTCCATTACCTATTCTCTCATAAAGGCCGCCAAAGCACTTGCGACTTTTTGGATGTCATGAGCGTCCATGCGCGACGGCAGTTGCTTTCCATCAGGTAACCCGTCTGCTCGCTTGCCCCCTAAATATTATAAAAAAATATTAAAAAACACAAAAAACGTTCCTGGTCGAAAGTAACCAACATCTGTATTATGCCATTCAGATGCCATCATCATAACAAAAAAAAAAACTATCGACATGTACTACCGAAATTTTTGTGGCTGTAGTCATCGAGCTATGGAAATTAATATTGCCGTTTTAAACATTGCAACGAGCGTTTTTTGCTCCGATGAGTTATCTCAAAAAGTACTTTTTTACGTAGCGGCATTTTAGCACGAGGGCGGTAGCTTTAAGGTTTAAGCTGGCCACTTATATATGGAACAGCCTTTCTGAATTTTAAATCTGAATACGGTTTGTTTATTCAGAATATCGAGACTTTAGTACAATCAAAGCGAAAAGAGAGCCAGATTGCAGATCTAGGTAAATTTGTCGCGTGATGTGATATGTCAAACCCAAACAACAGATTATGTCTTGTAAGTTGTATGTAATTGACATATTCCGACCGGGTGACGTAGGTCCGTCAGCTGGCTCTCTTTCAATTTCCCCATTTATACATAAGAAGAAATAAGCAGTTTTTTTTGGTTATGAATTTTCTCAGATCGATCTTGAAAGAATTATACGAACGAGCGTTTTCCGAGTCTGAGGGCTTAGCCAAGTTTTCGCTTCTTTGTAGAATCGCCAAACAAAATGTATAATAATAATATCAATGGACGTTTCACACCACGTCAATCTGGCCTCGTGCTAAGTACCCGAAGGACTTGTGTTACAGGTACTAGACAACGGAAATATTTTAATACTTTTATACTATACACATATTTAAGATTCTTATTATATAATAAACATATTTAAAATAAATCCATGACCCAGGAACAATGAAAAACTTTTTGTTCCGGCGGCGGGATTCGAACCCGCGACCTCCGGCGTGAGCTACCAAAGTGCTTAACCACTGCGCTACAGAGGTCGTCATTATGTATGGAAAAGACGTAAGCGCTCGTTACGCCTTGGCTAAGCACCCTGAGCTCAGAGAGACAGAATTCATTCCGAATATCGCACATTTAATCATAAAACGAAGTAACTCCAAATCACCCGTTGTGGGAAATTGACATTTAAGTTTGACTGCCTTAATTATAATTTTCTACAACGGATGATTGCGAGCTACTCCTTTTTATTATTAAAGGTGCGATATGTGAGACATTAACAAAAAAAACGCGTTTTATATTACATTTTGTCGAAGCTATATCGATATATGATAGCAGAATCTGTGTACATATTTGACTCATAAACTTTTACTATCATTGACTATTACTAAACCTTTATAGGCTTACCGCTTACGATCATAACTGCATCTAATCCGGTATCGTAATAAGAAGGCTCTTCGACTATAGTCAAAGAGGCCGGTGGGGATTAGAGCGACATAGTTTGATTGACGTGAAGTCAGTCACGGGTCGGTCAGCGTGTCGGCGATTATTATTCTTAATTTAAATTCAATTTGTAACTTTCTTTTCAACTATTGAATATTGTAATTGATAAGGTATTATAAGTTACTTACTTTGGATTACTTTTAAACTACAAATACGTTGAAATGCAGGTTTTTCATATACTTTATAATTTTGTTAACTGCACTATAGGTCGGCACGAATGATGCGGCTCGATCAGAGTGACGACGGCTTCACAGAAAACTGGCGTGAAACGGCGTTGTGCTGTGTTTCGTTCAGTGAGTGAGTTTACCGGTGGCCCAATAGAATTAATTCCGAATATCGCAGGTACAAGTTAGAATTGTACAAGATTGTTATCTTTAATAAATATAATTCTTGTGTACGTGTGTTTGTCACTAAACTCCTTCTAAACAACTGGACCGATTTTATTGAATTTTTTTGTGTGTGTTTTAGATTAAGATAGATTTGAGAATGGTTTAGATTCACAAAGCAAGACCGGCAGGGCAACACCTGTCGTGTCTGCTAATTAAAGTATAATATTATTATTAAAAAATGTACAAACCGTTCAAATTTATTTTCCCTCTCAAGGAACATTTACACCAAAGGCCTAAGGATCATTTTCAATGAAACGAAATGAACAAAGTTGAAGCTACGAGCATCCTGCTCAGTGCCAATAAATTCATTGTAAACTATGAGTAAGTGACATGTGAAAGGGCTAGCAGTGTATGGGCGGTCTCGCTATACAGCTCAATTGCTTTATCGACATCTATACATATAATAAATCTATAATATCTTTATCTATATACATCTAATAAAAAAGTAGCATTTTAGTGTCTTTACATTTAAATATTTTTACATAATTATCAATGTGGGGGTGCTAAGGAACAGTAATAGGACACATATCAAGAAAAAAAGTTGTCTGTCTGTTTGTACGCGCTAATCTCAGGAAATACTGGACGGATTTGAATAAATCCTTTTTTGTTCAAAAGCTATTAGGTCTGTGCAACATATAGAGTACTTTTTTTCCTGGGAAAATGTACTGTTCCCGCTTAATATACAATATTTTGCGCAACGAAGTTTTCGGGCACCAACTAGTATTTAATAGAAAACGATATACAAGCTATGATAAAACAAATTCGTAATTTTGTGTGTGTAGAAGTCCTTTGCTTTCGGTGAAAGTAGTGGCGCCTAAAGAGCAAATTTATATTTGTTTTGTAATAGCCAAGCGCCCCAGTCTCATTAATTTGTCCACACGTAGGTTAAAAAAAAAAATTACCTACGTTGAGACCTTTCATTGCTACTACTAAGCTTATAAACCTACATCGTAGTAGGCCTGAATCGCGATATATAGATAAATCGATTGGTTACTATAAGAAATGCATTTTTGTAGTAATAAACTGATTTAAAACAACGAAGGGCTATATTCTAGCGTTGACCTGTGTCACCCTGTTCGTTCGGAATTTGACTGACATTTTGATACAAGGCGTGTGCAAGGCTAGAGTTTGACAGATTCGGCTTCGGCTTCGGCCGTCTTCAATAACGTTGCAAAGGCGCGCTCAATATCACAGGAAGTAACCTCGAAATTGAACAAGATTTTACCCAGACCAAAAAAAAAACGGTCAGTTTATGTTCCAAAATATTTTTATATTTTAACATTTCCACGTACAAGGTGTAAAATAACAAAGTGTTATTATATAAGAATATGTAAATATGCCTTAGTAATATAGAGTAAAGCCACTGATTTTTAAAGACACATTAAAATTTTTTCTAGTTATTTTAGTATAAAGCTAGTTTCGTTAGTACAAAGCTAACTTTAACTCAACTATGCAAGTGGGCCAGAGACTCGTACTTCGGCTTCGGCGTCGCCAAAGATCGCCGACACTAAGCGAGGCCCACTTCCGTATTTTCATGGTAAAATTAATTCACTTTAGAGCTGCAGGCAACGGTTGCTGCAAAGGGGTTTGACCTGTCTATGCATAAATGTCAGCCTGGAGCAATAAAAAATACATGTCTACATTTAGTAGCTCAGAAGTCTATAATAATTGAAGGCATAAGTGGAAGAGTCAGATAACTAACATTTTGCATCATCGAAACAATAACAGATTTTTCTTTTAAAATTTTAAGAAATCCTGTAACTCAACTTGATCGAATAACTGTTCTATCTAGCTATACATACCATTTACATAATTGTGATTTAAAACAGTTTTTCTGATCTAAAAAACTCAAACATATGCAAAAAACCAGAAGATTTTAAATTGTTAGTTATTTGTTTCTCCCAGTGGAATGCAAAAATATTTGAAGAAGGCAATTATGTATGATGAAAAAAATAATATTTATGTTCTATGTAAGGACAGCTTGGATAAAAATGATTAGGTATTTTTAAATGAGGGACCATCTATAAAGTACGTCATACCGAAAGGGGGGAGGGGGTAGACGAAATGTGTCCATGATGTGACAGGGGGTAGGGGGCAGGTGGTACTTTTGCGACATCACATTTCAAATTTTATAAATTAAAACACAAATCTTTAAATATTGGGATGAATTCAATTTTTCGATGCCAAATTTGTGACATCACAAATTTGGCATCTAAAAATTGACCTGAGTCTCAGGAATGTGACCACCTGTGACAAGGGGGGGGGGGGTCTAGACACCATGAAATTTATGTGACGTGCTTTATGGATGTTCCATTATTACATTGCTTTTATAGCATATTTATGAAGAACTAGATGTTACCCATATCGTTACAGCGAAGTTAGTTTATTCCGGAAATCGTATATTTTTCATCAAAATGTATAACTTATGTAAAAACGAATCTACGTCTGTTCCCGAAGTTTCATCTCTATAAGATTTTTATTAATCTGATCTGTTTAAGACAGACATTTCTAACAGACATTTATAACATCAGAGGAATTATATGAAGGGTACTTCAACGATATTAAAAATTTTGCATTGACTTAGATTTTATATGGGATTTGTAGGTATAATAGGGGAAATTGAAAGAGAGCCAGTTAACGGACCAACGTGATTTGATCAGAAAATTTCGATTCCATGAAAGGCGTAATCTGTCGGCTGAGTTTGACATAACACGATCAAATTACTTAGATCCACGTTCTGTATCTGTTTCAACTTCTCTGATTGCACATGTCACCGTGAGCATCGCTAGGTGGCGCTGTACAAATCCCTTATAAAATCTTAATAAACGCGGAATGCGTTCACGGTCGATTGTGAAAAAAGCTCACAAGCTCGGAAATTACAAATGATGATACGCTATCATGATCTTGTGGAGGGACTATCGGCTCTGCTCGTCAATCTTCGTCTATGATCACCTTAGATCAACTCGTTGACAAATTACAACGAACGATAACGTAAATGCCTGCACGATGATGGTGTCGATTCCGATCGAACCATCCACAATGATCGCCGAACATGTAGTGCCCGCATGAAAGTTTGCATCATAATTTTTGGGACTATATGTTACTATGTAGTATATGTACGCTACGAGCAACCAAAAGAACGGAAATGTTATTAGTTTTGTTCGAAAAAAAATCTGATCAAAGCCACTGCGCTCCGATTGGTCGGATATATCGGAGTACGTACACACAGGTCTCTTATTGGTGCGTACTGTTTTAGTGCGAGCGTTAGTTGGTTGGCGGTTAAT
>JAOTAV010018862.1:0-23800 GCA_026546445.1 Cyclargus thomasi
ACTCATAGTGTTGGACATCGGTATAGACTTTAGGATATATGAAAATGGCACATTCTTATTTAAGATGAACGAGCCTTTTAAAAAAGCAAAATATTTTTTTTTCTGCATTTTATTTAGCTTCAATTTAAATTGAATTTGTAGGGACAGGAAAGCCATCTAGATTTTTGTATTTCTCGTTCTCGTCATAAATCATCCTTGCATTGTCATCATAATAATATTATGTAGAGCTTTCTTGCAATAGGTACCTGCGCGCCCACCACCATATTATGGGATATTAGAAACGATGACAAAAGTCATAAGTCCGCGTTAATTATATTAGGTTTCGGAACTACTGGACGGAATTGAGCCAAACTGTTTTCATTTCATAGCTGTTACGTCAAGACAATATATAAAATACTTTATTGTTCTGAAAAAGTGCGGTTCCCGCAGGATATACGAATTCAGGCGAAATGAAGTTAAGGGCATACACTTCTATGAATTTGTACGACACTCAACCTTAAGTCCAACTGAAGTATATTTTTTTTAAATGATATTTATGGGGCAAACGAGCAGACCTGTTACCTGATGAAAAGCAATAGCCGCCGCTTATGGACACTCGTGACATCCGGATCGCAAGTTCGTTGCCGGCTTTTGGGACTATGGATAGGGGTTAGGGAAGTTGGGCCACCGGTAAACTCACTCACTGAACGAAACACAGCACGACGCCGTTTCACGGCAGTTTTTTGTGTGGCCGTGGTGTCACACCGGTCGAGCCGACCCATTCGTGCAGAATGTTTTTTTTCTCTTTCTCTCACGGTATGTACTTGAGATCGGAAAATGTCTCATTGGTATACGCCTCCACCGGGGTTCGAACCTGCACTCTCTCGAGTGCGAACCAAAGGTCTAACCCACTAGGGTACGGACGCTTTAGACCTACTTATCTAAGTCCTATCTTCCACTTACCTATCTCTTTATCCAGCTGTAATTAAGTTTACCATTTGTCGGATCGGGAATGAGTTAGGCATTTTATTGTCGGACGGGGGTTGCTCAAAGAGCTAATCGGGTCGTCGACTACAATATTCTATTTAACACTCTTTTGTTCGGCTTCACACTTCTCCTCGGGCACATCGGATTACATGAGTACGAGAGGACTTTTACAATTTCATTGGCCATCGATCCGATATAGTCTAGGGTGTTTTGCTGAAACCCACACGAGTTTGTCTCGATGTATTTGATCTTTCAGTAATCTTAATTTTAATGAAAAACATGAAAGTCTATTTGTGCTATCGAAAAGATGAGACGAAAACTTTAATCGTGCGATTACAGCCTTCCCCGCTCGAACAGACAGACAGACGGACAGCGGTAGCCTCTGGACGGATCAGGCTGAAACTTGGCATGCAGGTAAATGTTATAACAATGTCTTAAAGTCGTCTCCCAAGCAGATAAAGTAGGGAAATGAAAGTTTGTATGAGAATACTTCCTAACGCGAGTGAAGCCTCGGGCAAAAGCCAGTATGCGAATAAAATATTTGTTAGCGTAGTTGAACTGCAATTATCATCGAATATACACCGCCATGCATGCAAATATACGTTAATTCTGAATAATTAGCCGAAAGCCTTTTTGCTTTTCACGTGTTTTTCATTATTTAATTAACATACCATGCTCAATTATGACCGGCTTAACTGAACGAAAAATTGGAATAATTACGTAGCTAATAATAAGTATCGAGCGAGTAGGATAAGTTGTATATAATGTTATGTACCACTATACATGTGTAAAAAGAAGTATGTGATGAAACTTAAGTGATCGTATGAGCCTGATATAGAGCCCACTGTGAAAGAAGCAGCGCTGAAAGCAAAAAAAAAAATTTCGTGATTTGTATGGCCAAGCGTTCCACCGACATGAGTTTGCCCACCCAAATCGCAATTTTTTTTCCCCTTTCAGGACTACTTCACAGTAAACTCTACATCAGGAAAACATACGATCCCAAACGAAAGTTTTATCACAAACTTAGGTTACACCCTGTATATGGCCTAATTTTACAGCATATAACGTACACGGTGTACTGAAAATAGGAATTTTAAGGCGGTCCCCTGTATAGACTTTTCTGTGAAAATAGCAGCGCTTAAAAAATATTTTTAATAGGTATTGTATGAGATAATTTAATCCATTAGAGTTCTTGCTTCTTTGAATATAAGTACTATGATTGTGGTTATACCATTATGACCACCAGCTGGCCTAAATAGGCCACTTAGCAATATTACTAAGTGGCAATTCATTATGTCATTTTTCTTGCAAAAAAAACTACTACTGCCAAAGTAAAACAATAATTTCACAATCGTTTCAAATTAGTATTGAAGTAACTATTTTATCGTAAACTATTAATTTTTTTTTTAATTTCCACAAAAATGTACTAAAATTAATTGCAGAGCAATTTGCTATAATGATATTGATCATGAAACATATTCCTCAGATGGTTTATGGAACTCCAGGTTGTCATAAACCCTTAGGGGTCGATATAGACCACTTTGAGAATCATTGATCTAATATACAAAACTGAGCTTCAAATGTCTAAATATACAAAACTGAAAAGTGATTTTTAACGTACAGTCCAGACCATTGGACGGAACGAGTTCGGCATGTAGGTAGACGACACACTAAGCAAGAGTTAAATTCTACCCTCGATGTGACAAAATGGAAAGTTTGTATGAAAATACTTCTGAACGCAAAAGCTAGATATTCTACAGTAATACATGCGGACAATTAAAAACCCTCCAGGAGCGGGGTTAATTCAGGGGACATGAAAACGTCGAGTCACGTTTTACACAATTTTGATGTTGTCAACGTGTTTAGTGCAGTGTCTCTCGAGGGCAAGAGATTTAAGCGGCGCGCTTGAGGACTCTACATAAAAGATGCACTTTCATAGCCTAAACTAGCGAACACGCTTGCTGCTAGATTTCACGAGTACGTTTTACTTTACAATTTACAATAAGGGTTAAGAGCTAGGATGAGTTTTTTTTTCTTAGACGTTTTATTCTAGTATCAATCAACTGTAGTGGAATATAAACCGGCCATAAGAGAACAGACTTAAAAGAGGTTTAGGTACTATGTTTTAAAATTGCAAGTTTGTGACGTCACACTAGGGAGAAAAGGTTCTTAGAAATAAGACAAGGCACCCCACCAACAAAGGTCTAAAAATCGTGAAATTTGTGTACGCACTTCATGGATGGTCCCTAATATATAATTATGATGTGTGATTTTATATATTTGAGGACCACACGGTAAATACAAGGAATATCAAAAAAGTACATGTAAGAGAGAAACTTATAAAGTTTAAAAGTCTATACATAGCCAGGGACAAACAAATATACATTGAACTATGACAGTTGACTGCGACGATTCTACCCAATTCTAATTATTTTTTTTATAATAGAATGATACACTAAAAAGCTAACAGATGACATTAAAAAGTCAGTTTCACAAAAAGGTGAAATTCTTTGTTTTTCCCGCGTGGTCCTCATTTGCAGTCGTCCAAATAACAGTTTTATTGGACAAGGTTTAGTAATTGGGTCTTATGTGGTAAGTCATCTTGAGAAGTGTGACTTGGTTAGGGCCCCAATTTGGTAGCTTCTCTCTTGATTACCGTGTAATTCATGCACAATGTACACGTATTAACTGGGCAACAGCAAAATAGGTATAGAGTATGCCGACTTTTAAAAAAGTAAAAAATCGGTACTTTGACAACTTTGACAAGGCGCAAAGCACTCTAAGTACACTTTTTTATACCTTTTCTTCATCATCGGCGAATCCAGAGGATGACATGCGGGCACGATTGTTTAGAGGGCATACTCGCCTCACTCCACCGATGTTCTTCTATAATCGGCTCTGATCGGCGAGTTGACTACGGCCTACTATGTGGACACTTGCACAATGATCAAGCCGAATAACGAACAACAAACATCGGTGACTATGTAAAGGTAATGGCATTCGACAAGGTATAAACGTCAAACCAATCAATTTCGAAAACTCTTCTAAATGGGGTCACTGTCTTTCTATCCACTGTGGCAGAAACATCGAGCATAAAATAACCAATAGACAAGTAATGTGAGCCATCCGTGCTTATCGGTGTTTCGTCACTGATAAATTAATCGCCAACCAACGCTCGCACTGAAACAGTAACTATAAGAGACCTGTGTGTATTCTCCGATACTTCCGACCGATCAGAGCGCAATGGCTTTGGACGGATTTTTTTTTACGAACAAAACTAATAACATTTTCGCTCTTTTGGTTATATGAAAAAATCTTTTGGCTATATGACACAAAGTTAACGATGATGATGGAGGTAATATAACTTCGGCACAATAAATCGTCCTGGTGAACTAAATAGAGTCGATGCCTCGTTGCCAACAGGATGACAACAAATTGTAGAATTTCCTGCGCTGTTTGTGATTTAGATTGGAATTGTCAACACATGGCGCCATCTTAAAACCCATCGGAGTGAAGTAATGCAGACAAAGTGGCCAATTTAAACCGGGATTATGTATGGAGAGATTGAATGGCTTAGCGGACAAGCAGGCTTTGATCCACAGGAGATGCGAAGGAATGGAAATAATCGGATTTTTGGAAGAATGACTTTAGTTTTAGAAATTTTTCCTATCCGAAGATAGAGCGTTTTGACAAAAAAACCTAGTATTTACGCAATTTCGCCCACAAAAAATCAGTAATTTTTATTATAAATCATCACCATCGTCAAAAAATTAAAAAATGTAATAATAAAGGGCTTTGAAACCTCAAATCTACGAAATCTTTCAGCTTACACCTTTTGCTATATTTGCATAGAGGAGTAACAGGTATACAGCAAATATAGAATTTTTTAAAAGTGACTAGCTCCCCGATCGACTCCGTCTGTGTGTGTTCAGAATCACAGGAAGCAGACAAGATTAGGATTTGACCTTTTTTGTTCAGATTTAGAATTCAAACTTTAAAATGCTATTTTGACTGGACCAAGGAACACCATTTTCAGATAAATGCCGTGTAGGTTATCGACAACATATCTAACCGTTCAAGTATGAAGAATCTGACAAATATCTTGTGGATTGCCTATCCGATAAGTGGTCAAACAAGTCCAAAACTTTGTTAATGCATATATTTATACCTAAATATCGTCAAAAGTAACATACGTATCAACTATCAAGGTAGCAAAAGTAATGATTACGCCATTTCTGAAAAAAGTCTGAAACCCCCGTTTCAGGCAGACAATGGAGCCCTAATCTCCCATCGACGCCGGCAGTCGGACTCGAGGAGGAAACAATTTTCATGTAAGATGAATGTTTCATACGTCATCAGGAATTGCCGCCCGCCTTGTAGGGCGTGGTGCAATCTATTGATGAATACCGAACTGGACTGATAGGAAAAAATTTTTATACTCCATTCGCCGTAACAAAAATTTATATAAAACTAGCTGTTGCCTGCGACGTCCGCGGGATAACTTTCCTCTTGAAAATTTTCGTGATTTTTTTTTGCTATAAACCTCACGGAACCGAACGAATGCAAAACCGTGGAAATCGGTTCGGGTTCGTTCTAGAGTTATATGGTCAGCGGCCTTTGTGAGGGAATGGAATAAGGGGGAATAGGGAAGTTGGGCTACCGGTAAGCTCATTCCACGCCACGCCAGTTTTCTGTGAGGCCGTGGTATCACTCCGGTTGGGTTGGCCCATTCGTGCCGAAGCATGGCCCACCCATGGCAACGAGCATCCGTATTATGTACTCAAGATCGTAAAAGGACTCATTATTATTCGCCTCCACCAGGGTTTGTACCTGCACCCTCTCGAGTGCGAACCAAAGGTTACTTACCCACTAGGCTACGGACGCTCTATAAATATCAAGCAATAAATAAATATTACATAATATATACCTATAACATACGCGCGAAAAACATACCCTTGCTTTTCAGCCGGGAAAAAGAAAAAATGTCGCTTGTCTCTTCTCATTTGTGCCCGAAAGGGTCTTTAAGTATTCAGCAATCACCTGGAAGTGACTGAAGGGCCCATTGTGACGAGACAGACGCTAATACCCGGTACAGCAAACAGTCTGCACTCCTGTCTCATCGCTGTCTCAGACGAGCTTTGTTATACAGGGTTAATGCGTTTTGTTTTGCACCTGAGTTTTTGTCGCTATTCAACAGAGGGTTGGGATGTTTTTGAAGATTTTAGCGGCATAGGGTTAAGATGTTTTGTTGCAGATTGTAAAATAGAGTTAAGATATTTCATGCTAGAATTTAGTAGCATGGTGTTAGGAGGTCGTTCTGCAGATTGTAGAGTCAAGAGTTGATAGGTTTGGTGCTGGTAAGCGGTAGGAAAATGGTGTTAAAATGCTGTAAATCTATACAATAATGTGTCCCTGATATTCTTTGAGACCTGACAAAACTTATCTTAAACTTATAGACGACGGACAAACAAACTTCAAACATTTATGTGGATATCGCGGGTCAGTCCAGCGATATCGCCGACGCATCGAAAACGATAAAAAATTCATCCCCCGCCCATAATGGGTACAGTCGCGAACACTAACGACCGCGATAACCGGAGTAAGCACATAGTAAGCAGCGATATTTGCATAACGCTTCTATGAACGCAGGGTACTGGTAAAGAGAAAAGTGAATTATGTTTCGGGATCACGTTTAAGGGATTTTTTTATTATTATTATTCACCTGTTACCGTGTAGGTATGCACAACGTGGCGTAAAATAGAACACTTGGCGGCCGGTGGCATACAAACGTGTCCAGTGAATATATTTTGATAAGTTTATTCTGTAGTGTATAGAAGAAGTGAGCAGATTTTAATAGTATTATGTTAGATGCGGTTTCATCGTAAATATTCTTTTAAAAAATAAATAAAATTTCAGTTATTCTATAAAGTGTTAGGCCGTTTTCCATCGGACGCCGTCACCGTCAGCGGGATTATTTTAGATTTTAGATAGATAAAATACCTTTTTTGATTTGATATTTATTGACGTGGACAAACGACGCAAATATCTATCTATAGTTGATTTCCTAAATATTACCAAAATTTTTAGATAACCGAATGTTATTGTAACAAACTAATCTAATGTCCAGTATATTCGTCAATTGCAACAGCAATTTACATGATCGCTCGCATCTAATTATATGTTAGTTATGCCGCGATAGTTATTCGCCTGATAAATCAATCTGTAATTAATGACTTAATATATGTTGTT
The DNA here is from genome assembly GCA_026546445.1 of Cyclargus thomasi. NCBI lineage: Eukaryota > Metazoa > Arthropoda > Insecta > Lepidoptera > Lycaenidae > Cyclargus > Cyclargus thomasi. The sequence continues at coordinate 7,216 of JAOTAV010018862.1, forward strand.
AACGCGTTTAACATATAAATGAACAATGATTTATTCAACAACGCGAGTGACGCAATTATTGTGACAAAGTAGATTGTTATAGTCCATTTTAAATTTCAATATCGTCAAATATAGAGAGATAAATAGGTGATATTTAACTAAATACCAAAGGGCGTAACTGAGTTTATAAAATATGCAAAATACGTTTATATCGATGTGACGTTGTATTTCAAACACTAAAAACTAAAAGGCCATTGGTGCCTTAATAAATCTGAAAAAAGCATGGAAAGACGATTAAATAATAATTATTATTTTCATATTTTATAGTAGTTTTGTCGGAGTCTGTTAAAAATTTAAATAAGTAAGTGTTGTGTCAACGACTGTACTTTTCGACGAACAACGCACATAAAGTCCGTACAAATATTTGGCGTTGATAAGTGTCATAAGTGTACTCGGCGCTATCTGCATCGACGATTTAGTTCACAAACACTTTGAGTATTCTTGGTAATGTCTGTTCCACTAACACCTGGGTTTGAATCACACTAATTTTGAACGTGAAATATTGTTTATTTTGGTATTTAAACGCCGGAAGATGTGTTTTATAAAGCTCATCTATTATATATTCTTGACCATATAACTCCAGAATTCACCGATTTCCATCGTTTTGCATTTCCATGGTGACATCCGAAGAGTCGCAAGTGGGTTGCCGGCCTTTAGGAGGGAATTAGGAATAGGTATAGGTGGATTAGGGAAGTTGGGCTACCAATAACTCACTCACTGAATGAAACACAGCACAACGTTTTTTGTGAGGCCGTGCGGTCTAACTCCGGTCGAGCCGACCCATTCGTGCCGAAGTATGGCTCCCCCACGGCAAAAAAGTATCTCCATACCAAATTTCAGCAAAATCAGTTCAATGGTTTGAGCGTAAAGACAGATAGACATACAGAAAGATACACTTTCCCACGATAGTCTCAATGTTTATATTTTCTTGTGCCATCAATAAGTGTTCTAAAACAAACCCGGGAAAGCGAAAGCTAACTTTGGTGTAAGTTGCTGTCAGCCAGTAATTGGGCTGATACCCTGTCGTAGATAACTTGTTAACAGTCCCGCAGTGCTTACAACTTTCATAGCGTTTACTCTTTCCCACTTTACCACAGAAATATTAAGCGTGATATAATATGCGCAAAACGAGCATATTTTAACATGTATTTTGAGAAAGTTTTATGCTATATTTAATTTTTTTACGGGCTCTCATGGTAGACCTAAGTCTATCATGAGTTTAAAGCAATAGTCGATACTGATAGCTAATACGTAATTTTTTAATGTAGCAAATTTAGTTCCGCTAGCTCTGTAAAAGTAAACATACTAATAATTTACGTAGTCGTTATCGAGTATCGACAAATACTATTGCTTCAAACTCACACTCACAGTAAAGCCACTCAGCGGGCTTGCGATAATGAAAGATGTGTTCCTACAAAATGTTAACTATTGGGCAGGAAAATGAGCAGGGTAGTTGGCAGCGTGACAATGAAAACGGGACACTCGCGGTCCTTCTTGTCTTGCCATCAGCAGTCAGAGCAGAGTCAGAGCGATTGTTTTGACGTAATGCCTAGCTTAATGCTTACGGAGTACGTTTAGAGCCCTCTCGAAGTTATCAAAGCCGTGCGCCGTTTTTACACTTTGTATGAAGTCAGCTTACTACATAGCATAGGATCCCATTATATTTACTAATAAATTATGTATTTTATCAAAAAAAAATCAGTTCGGAATGCTATGAATAGCTAGCTTCGCCCGCGGCTTCGCTCGCATGGAATTCGGAAATTGCGTAAAAACCACGTATGCTATGTACCAGATATGGCGTTGTATGTAAAAAATTATTCTCCCCGTTTTCCTGCTTTTCTCTTGCTCTTTAATTTTTCTTAATTTTCTATGCTATAAACCTGACGGAGCCCGAGACTTTTCCAACGAAAACGTGGAAATCGCTTCGTGCGTTCTGACGTCACAGTAAAAAGGAAAACCTCACTTATTTTTAATATTATAATAGATGGATAAATGAATATATTTTGTATTTTGGGCAATACTTGCGGGGCAGCATGAGTGGCCGAATCTAACTGCGCCATAACACTCACCTTTTTGCATCGGTTTTAAAAACAGCCATGTCCTACGCAAAAATTGCTCTATGATATAGTAACTGTAGGACGCAGTTACTGTATCAAAGTGCACTTTTTTCGATACTGAAAAAGATACAGTCGTTTTGGCACGAACAAAAATTGTGAGCGCAGCCTAAAACTTTCCGCGAAAATACCGATAGCGTTAACGTTTAGTCGATACTTATTTTTCGGTGCCGGAATTTTAGCGAAATATTTTATTAACAAGATTCCGTGGGCATTATATCGAAACCGTCATTGGAAAATAAACGAATTTTTCGTGGTTTTCACTTGTTTTCCTCGAATTTTAATACGGATGAAAAATTTTTAATGTTTTTTTTTTTCGTTTTTGTTTCCGTTCGGTGTGTTTTGAAATGTCAATCGCGTGATGAATATTTCAACGGTATTTTAAAAATCTTTGAAAGTTTTATTTAAATTATTTTCCAATATAAATATTATATACTAGCGTGAAACATAACGATTAGCAATGCGGGACACACAACACATTGTTACATAATTTCGTGGTAATTTAGGGTGTGTATGTGATGAAATCCCCTATATAACAGTTTACGTACACGCCCTTTAAGAGGAATACAAGCGCCAACGGCCTTGGCCATACATTCGGAGTTTAAAAAATCTCCCTCCGCTAACGGAAAATATTTAATGTACAATTAATAAAAACAAGAAATAAGAATTCCTCCTTAGGGGTTATACTGTTACTTACATACTCGTATATTGTATTGTATAAAAAAATTGTTCAACTTAACCGGTTAGTTTTGTAGTTCATACAGTTTTTTACAAAAAATCGATGTCCACGGTGTATTTTTTTCTGATTAAATAAAAATTCCTCGCTAGTCATGAAAGAATTATCATTCAATAACATATATTTTTTTGGCTAATGTGGTTAACGTTTTGACTTATAAGATGTTAAACTCACCTCTCTAGCCCATGTACACATAGCTTTAATATTCTGAACTAGGTAATGCCCACAACTCCGTTACACCAAAAATCTTTCGACGCGCGGGAACCGTACATTTTTCTCTCGGATAAAAACATAACTCCATACCGAATTTCAGCAAAATCCGTTCTGTGAAGACAGACAGACAGACACTTTCGCACTCACAATATTAGTACGAAGTATGAAAGTATGGATTTGTATCGTTACACAATGTATAAAACACCGCCCCAAAATGTCGGCTAACTTTTTTTTTTATTTGGGGTCCAAGCGAGCAGACACGTTACCTGATGGAAAGCAACTACCATCGTCCATGGACACTCGTGATATCTGAAGAGTCGCAAGTGCGTTGTCAGCCGTTATGAGGGAATGGGAATAGGTAAGGGTATTAGGGAAGTTGGGCCGCAGGTAAACTCACTCACTGCACTAAATACAGCACAACGCCGTTTTACGCAATTTTTTGTGAGGCCGTGGTATCACTCCGGTCGTGCCGATTCATGGCTCTCCCGCGGCAATGAGCATCTGTATTATGTACTTGAAATCGGAAAATGTCTCATTGGAACACGCCTCCACCGAGGCTTGAACCTGCACCCTCTCGAGTGCGTACCAAAGGTCTTACCCATTAGGCTACGGACGCTCTTAGACTTTGCGCTGTACCGGCGGATGTGTTCCGACGCTGAACACCGAGAGGGGATACAATCGTTCTTTGTTCAGTTATGGTTAGCTTTTAATTTACGAGGGCGCCTACTAGGGTATTGGCTGCACATCAAAGGAACCACTGAAAATACGAGCTGTCATAAACGGTTTGCGCTGTTTCAAATAAAACTATTCGAATATGTGAATGGAATCGATAGGCTACGATAAAAGTGTTTCTTTTAGTTTCAAGTTTCTAGTTAAGTGTATTTTGAATGCAAAACGTTTCTTTGCATATATTATGCTTTCTTTATCATTATTTAAAAATGTTGGAAAGTAAAGCTGAAAACAATGCGATCGTACGCGGCTGCCACACCATACAAAAGCGTCCGCGACTGACGTCAGACGCGGCTGATAGCCCATACAAAAGCGTCCGCGACTGACGTCAGACGCGGCTGACAGCCTATACAAAACGCGACTTACGCCTTATAGTTTGCACACTATTTTAAAGAAATTGAAAGAGTGCCAGTTGACGGACGGATGTAAGTAGTGATCTGTCAGCTGAGTTTGACATAACCCGACCAAATTACTTAGATCCCCGATCAGTATCTTTTTCAACTTCCCTGATTGTAAAATTATTATCAAGATCATTGCTATCATCGCGCTGTGATCGTGCGTCCGTAACTCGCGTCCGATCATTATGTTTTTACGCTTAATAATTTGAATATATCTTGTCAGTATCAAGTCACAGGAAAAGGTTTTGGAAATGGAAAAAAACAAAGCAAGACTCAGTATTTAGACTATGTAATAAAAAAAAATCACGAAATCCATTCGAATTTCAAACCGTCGAATTGCAAAGACTTGCGTAAACACAATTAGGGTTCTGTTGGCTGCGGGCCACTGGAAGTTTTAATTGATTCCGAACCGCGCGTGTCGAGAGTCGAGATATATGACGCAAGGTGATGGGTGATTCTTAAAGGTCAACAATTATTATTATTAAACAAGAATCCTTGTGACACCCGCTTTATTGGAGTCAAATAGTGCAACATCGTGACGACTTCAACCCTGGAAGGGCTTCATGTCTTCTGTTTACCCGACTGCGCAAGGAGAATTATGTTTATCGAGAGAATATATGTACAATAGGCTACTTGACCTATTTTTTTTCTTCACGCTAATCGTTTGGTAGTCAGCAGTTTTCACAAAATAATGTATTTTTTCAATATTTTATAACGTAGAAACCGATAAAAATGTTATTTAATTAATACGCCTTTTAAAAACACTATCCGCCATAGTGTGACGTCATACTAGTCGTATTTTGTACTCTATTTTAAAAGAGTATCCCAAATGTTGTAACCTACGTTACAATAGTAGGGACTTAGAACAAAAAAAAAACCATCTTATTATTAACTCATCTGTAAGTATTTTTTTTTGACAATAATTTTGTTAAAAGGCAAAATATTCGTGTTTAAACTGCCAAGAAATTAATAAGAAAATGAAAGAAATATATCTATAAATTTACTCAATTAATAATTAGCATAAAAGGTAAATTAAACAATCTACCCGTCAACTAAGTCTATGTTAAAAACTAAATTCCTGGTTCCTTTGGGCGTAAAACTAAGACAAACTTCGTTTATGACCCTAGAACCGTACTTTTTTTTCTGGGTAAAAAGTATCTTATGTCCTTTTCCGGGACTCTAAGTATCTCTGAACCAAATTTCATGGAAATCGGTCCAATGGTTTAGTTGTGAAAGCGTAACATACACGCAGACATACTTTCACATTATAGTAAAGATAATAAAATATTTTAAACAATATAGTAAGTAAGAAATGTATCGATGAAATGTCTAGTCTACGTTTAATGAAAGGTTGATACGCTTATAACTTGTAACGGAATGTTTCAGCCGCAAGCCGCGGCCTAAAAAAAGACAATTTGAAACAGACATACATCTCGCATCTTCGATATTTTTATATCGGTGGCTGGGCAAGCGTGAAGGCTGTATATCATCTGTGAGACGGACCACTAAATTACCCCGGGACGCGGGATACGGGATCCGGGACTCCCGATATTGTCCCACAAATTGCTGTTTTGTATCTCGTGAGTTATTCCCCTTTAAATGTATTTTCTTTTGCGCGAATCGCAGGCATTTTATGGCACAAGTATTGCGAGGAAAATTAATTTTTTTAATGTTATAGATCCATACTAGTATCATAAATGCGAAAGTGTGTCTATCTGTTACTTCTTCACGCCTAAGTCGCTGAACCGATTTCGTTGAAATTTGGTACTTTAAGTCAAGAAGTCATCGCTTAGTGAAGTATCCTATTTACAAACATAAGACACTTCTTATTCCGAAAAAATGTACGCCGCCCACGCGATAAACGACTTTAGGTGCAACGGAGTTGCGGGCATCATCTAGTTTTTGATATTTGTAAGAAAGATAAAATGTTGATGATATTATATCCTGTGCTATAATATTATACTATATTTAGCGGACCCGACGGACGTTTTCCTGACCATCTTGGTTTGTGAATCTAAGCAATTCTCACGTCCCCTTGAATGCCGACAGAAAACTTCGTCAAAATCGTCCTGTACGCGAACGAAGTCGCGGGCAAAAGCTAGTTTATTATAAATTTGTTTAAATTTAAGGAAATATGGTAGCAAAAGTGCAAGCAAAGTGTGTTTCTTTAAGTATATATAGATATTATTATTATTAGTATTACATTTAGCTATATATATCGTAACATATCACATATCAGTCGGACAACTCGTTAACATAGTATAATTTCAATCCGGGCATTAGTATTGTTGGGGCGTGTTTGTGATAATTACGGAACGGTGCCATTGCCGAATTGCTATAGACTATGACGATGAACAGATGCGGAATCCGACCACATTTTCACACTTAGGGCCTGTTTTACCGCTTCCTGGTAAGTGTCGGATAGGATTTACACAACTTTTTTGACAGTTTAAGTACGGAGAATCTGTTAAAAATGTTGTGGATAGCCGACTTATCAGAAAGCGGTGAAGCAGACCCTTGTAAGTTGTGCTAGAAAAAAATACATCTGACACAGGTCCTTCGGGTACTTAGCACGCGGCCAGATCGACGTGGTGTGAAGCGTTTATAGATATATTATTTAACATTTAAGGGGGGCTCGGACAACGGAGATGTTTTGTTTGACATTTTCTTTCTTTTGATAAAAAAAGATGCCTGGTGGCCTAAACATGCTTCGTCGTCTAAATCGCGCTATTGCTTACACGACGTAATCTGTTATAGCTGTTGAGCTTTCAGAAATATTTTCTAAATCGTGCGAACACTGAGTCGAAATTTCCTACACTCATTAGAACATACAAATATATTTTTATGAAGTCGAAATTAGGTACTAATGTTATATTATAATTTAATTAGAAAACATCCCGATTTATAAGTAACATATATGAGATAATCCTTGCCTTTGTGTCCTTCAGTCTATGGCACACACATTAGCCGCGTGTCAAAATTATTCCTAATTAGCAGGCAAATGGTTATGTATCTAGTGAATTACATAAAAAGTCGTCAAAACAGATAAAACATCATGTCAACACCGACCAAGTTATTACATCTGTAATAGTGAGAACCCACACAGAAGAAGCGGGTGACTCACATTTTAAAAACTGCCAGATTTTTGGGTAAATGTAGGCTTTAATGCATGAAATAATGATTTAAAATTAAAAGATAATGTGATTTTGATGTATGTACCTAGTTAGGCTAGCTAAATAATAAAACCGCAAGACTACAAGTTATAACAACTTTTTATAGGAAAAATGAGTATTTATTCAATGATTGCAAAATGTTAGTTACTCGTCCTTACGTCTTCAATTCATACTATGTTAAGCAGGCTCTTCATTTAAATCGCTGATGATCGCTGTTCGTTATTCAGCATCAATGATCATCGTGCAAGTGTTTCTAAAATCGTCCGTAGTACTTTGTCAACGCACTGAAAAAGGCGAATATAGACGAACATCAGCGAGCATAGGCGAGTATGTCCTCTACATAGCCTCGCGTCTCATTGTATGTATTCGTCGATTACGTAAACAAAACGTCCAGATACGTAGGTTTTGCTACATAGCCCTGTGTACCACGATCGTGGACGTCGACAGAACCTTTCGTGCGTCAGCCCAACTCGCACTTAACCGATTTTTCAATTATTTGTATGCCAAGGTTTGATATATCCTCACGATTCAAAACTTTTCCTCGTTTTATTCCTCACCATATTACCTTAAATGTCTTAGAAATCGCATTTTAGTGGAAATTATTATAAATGTTATTATTATCAACGAGTAGCATCAAAAGATATATTATGTTAACTATAAACGTCTACATATTAGGCTCCCGGATAGGAAATTTCCCCACAATGTTGACAGGAAATTGAGTTTTATTATACCTCGTCTGCATACCTTTTGTTAATAGTAAATAGTTTGCCGCTTTTTATATTATGGAACTAGCTCTTCTGGTGACAGATTATTAACCAAGTTTGAAAAAGGAGGTTATGTTTTCGGATGGGTTTATTATCAGCTATCTAATGTATGTTTATTCTGAAGAATGTGCGTATTTGCTGCCTTTACACCCTACCAAGCTTTGAAAATGTTTCATAAGCTATTTTCAGTAATATTATTGCAAAGGTGTAACTCAGTTTGCGTATGCTTTTTACTCGTATAAAAATAACTTGGCTATACAAATTTTGACATTTTATACGAAGTTTTGTGCCAAGTTACGGCCAATTAACTTTTTTAGGCGTCTAATAATTCGATCGCTTACGAATTTTCGAGTAACATCTAGTCTGTAGGTATTTAATGGTGATTGCACATTTGTTAGACACGTACGCGCCGCACGCGGATAACGCACCGTATTTTTGATAGCCTCCCAAGAAATGCTGCGTGTACGTTGCGAAAATGTGCGAGATATCACCATTACACACAACGAATTCTAAACAGCATCTTACAGTGTTGATAAAAGTGCGATCACCTTTAATCTGCTAAGAATGGATTCAAAGAATGTACACACAATGGAAGGTATTATATATATACATTGTAAGCTCCTGTGGGTATAGTGCTCGCTCTTTGATGCTTCCACGTACACTTTTAACATAGTTTTTCTTTTGAACATCTCAGGAAATAGATATTTCCTGAGATGTTCAAAAGAAAAACTTAAACATTTAAACATTTTTTTTTTTAATTTAATCCAGGGGTCAGTGAACGAAGAGGCCACAGATACATGCATGTATTGAATGCAGAAAGGCATCAAATGAATCAATGTGAAAGCATATGAAAACACTGTAGCATTAATTTTCTGTTTCGGAGAACATCAATAAAATAAACGGACAAAACAATTTAAAACTTATTTCCCCGATTGCAACGATTTAACGCGAAAGAGATTTCAAACGACAGTTGTCCGATTAATTAAAATGAACTCCGTCCGACCGCAGAAAGTTATTCCGGCCGTCCGGCCGCCGTCCGCCGGTCAGTGTAAACGCCTCTTAACAATCCGCATTAAACATTTGCAATTTAATTTGATCATCGAGTCAGCTATTTATACATGCCGTAGATTCCGTGGCGAGATTGTTTATTATCTGTGCCCAGGTTTTACTATGCCAATGCTAAATGTAGATTCTCTCTTTATTTAATTTTGAACTGTTTCTATTTATCACAATAGGCGTTCTCTGCGATGATCAAATCAAAACGCCTTCAAATTCTTTCTGATTGGTCAAACAGTCAAAAGTTAGTCATCTGACATTCTTAAGCTTTACTGAAAACTAGTTGGCGCCCGCAACTTCGTTGCGCAAAAATTTGTATATCTCACGGGAACCGTACATTTTTCCGTGATAGAAAGTATTCCATATGTTGCCGAGACCTAATAGCTATTAAACAAAAAAGATTCAAATCCGTTCAGCAGTTCTTGACATAAGCGCGTACAGACAATTTTTGTCGATGTGTGTTCTATTAGTGTTCATTAGCACCCCTACATTAATTATTTTGTAAAAATATTAAATGTACAGACACTCTACTGTTTTAGAATAGGTATAGTTTTAAGGTTGTTTTAGACGAAGCTTTCAAATGGTTTTAGGGGTTTTTTTAATTGTCTTTATGGAGACTATTTTTATACCGAAATGCAGATTTTTGAAGTTACGCAAAAGCAATCTAAAAGCTTTTTATGTCGGAAGCGACCGAATAAATGTAAAAGTATTGGCTCTTTTTTGTTTACAAGTTAGATTCATATCGGGCGGGCTCGTCCCGGAATCCTGTTAAGCACATTTTGGGACACGCGAATGTAGTATCAAGTTTTCGTTTACACATAATAAAGTGCATTTATTGGACCGCTTGTTACACCGAAGTGTAATGTTAGCGCACAAGTTACAAGTTGGTACTGAAGGAAATCTTTCGTTGTAGCAATACCGTAGTTAATGTCAAAATCTATGAATTGCGTTTAAAAACATTGGAACACGAATGTTCCAATTTTTTTGCTAGCTTCTTGTTGACAAGAGCAAAGAATTTTATTGGACATAGTATTTGCCTTACAGACATAATACTCCTTATATAGAGAGTTGAGAAAGACATTAATCTATAGTCTGTCTCATTTGAGCTCGCACATAAGAAGCATATTTTGTTACTAGCTGGTACCCGCAACTTCGTTGCGCAAAAATTCATATATCACTCGGGAACCGCACATTTTTCCGGAATAAAAAGTATAAGTAAGTCCTATATGTTGCCCAGAACTAATAGCTTTTAAACAAAAAAATATTCATTCAAATCCGTCCAGTGTTTCCTGAGATAGGCTCGTACAAACAGATAAACAGACAACGTTTTTTGTTGATATGTGTTTTATTACTGTTCCTTAGCACCCACATAGATTATTTTGTAAAAATATTAACTACTCCAAGTTTACAATTTTATTACATGTATATAGATTTGTTATGCTTATTTAAAATATTGTTTTCTTCAAAATTCTTTTTTTATTAACAAAATAAGTTGAAGCTCTGCGAAAAATAATTTAGAATTTACCTGTTTAAATTAGTTTTATTTCTTCACTTATTTTGTTATCATAAATGTTAAAGCAACTATGGTAATTTTTAAAAAAAATATACTTTATACGTTGGTGTGATTGTATTCTAACATAGATATATAGGTAGCGTACAAAGCAATCCCTCTTCAATTTTACACGCATTTGAACGTAACACGATCACGCGATCTAAGGAAACTGGATGGGAAGTTTTCGAACAAAATATTACGAGATATTGCTATATAAAAAATATATCTGAATTTTAATAATGGAGCCTTTCTGGAAGAAACAATTTTGTAACATATATCAAACTGAAATTAATTTATTCAATTGTTGTACGAATGTAATATGTTCAATTGTGTGAAAAGATTTTCAATGATACATTGGTATTATCAAAAATCTTTTAGCGGATACAATTCTATTATTTAAAAAGGAAAGTTTTCGTTGAATATAAAAATATTTTTTCTCCCGGAAACATCGATTTAACAGTAAAGCCGGTAAAGCGCTGGTACATTTAAAGGTTTTTAAAATAATGTAACCTACAAAATTTATAGCACGTTCAACAAATTAAACCTTTTTTTCCTAATTTTATTTCTTCACGCATCCAGATAACAATGATTTAAAAATAATTAAGGAATTTCAGGTGCCACGCAAATGCGTGACCAGAATTAAGGGGTTAATCGTATTCCCTGGCCAGTTCTGGAATTCTTTGTTTTTAAGTTAAATTCCGCTGGAAGCTTGTTAAGAATAATTATTTTTTTTTGTGCGGGACTCGTGACTTATGTTAATCCCTTAGTTATTTTACGCATTTTGATTATAACATAATGCAGTTTGCTATTTTTCGTAATATAAATTTTAAGTATATACCTACAGTTCGTTTAAAATTTTCTTATGCTATTTTAAGAAACTTACTACTTTTCTGAATTAGTTTTGGGTTTTAAGTTCATCATAGTTTTACAAAATCGTTCATATTTCTAAACTATCATACACACGCGGTAAAGCACAATACAAAATTAACTGAACATGAAGTGTTAGTGTTAATGTTCATAATTAAGTTAGATGTTAAAAAAGTTGATACAGCTTAACCTCACTTCTGTGCAAAAACTGGTAGTGTAAATTATAATACAATGACTAGAAAAAACATTACAACTCAGTGTAAGCGGCAGCCGTTTAATCAACGCAGTGTTTTAAACTTAAATACTTTTATAATTAGGTTTATTGGCAAGTTTTTTCCCGTCGCGTGCCAGTACTTATGCCGTTTGTACACCGCACGCCGTCACCGTCAACGTGTTTATGTCAGCCCGATAGAATGCCACCGTATGACGTAACAAACGTCACTACAGATCGGCGACGACGTGGACGCTAAAGCGATGTCGCTAGAAAATGAAACCTATAATCTAGATCGTAAAGTGGCATTTTATCGGGCCGAAATAATCTCGTTGACGATGACGGTGTGCGGTGGACAAACGGCCTTACGTGAGTCGGTCTCGGCGAAATATTTAGTTTTAATAGAGATTGTGATCGGGGTTTAATTTGGCGTGTAATGTTTTTGTTTCTGTCCGAGCGGTGTAGGCTTCGCGTGTGTTACTTGAATTATTCGCCCGTGTTGGTTTTAAATGGTGATTGATTGTTTTGTGGTTTTAAATGCACTATCAGGGAAGTTGAATCAGAGCCAGATTGCAGATTTTGCGTAAGTTGGTCGCGTTATGCCAAACCAAGCCGAAATATCACGTGGAATTTATTCATAGTTCCGACCAAATGACTTGGATCCGTCAACTTATTATGTAACAACTTCCGTGATTGTACATTCTAAGATATATATGATCTAAGGTATAATAATAATAACCTTAAGGGACACAAACCAGTAAATTATAATCTGAATTTTATTTTTTATACATGCGATTTTTTGTGAGGAACTGGTATCATTTACAAGAATTAAATATTACATAATTTTAGAATATATAGTAGAGACACAATGTAACTAAAGTTGATGCCAGGCACAGTTCTGGTAGCACCTGCACAGGTTTCGTAAACACCTGCACAGTTTTCGTAGATAGCTGTATTGTTCTCTCGGAGACATGCACACTTTTCGCACCTTCAAATGTAATGCCCCGTATATTCCTAATATTCTCTTGAAAATAAAATTTTGCGGTAAGTATTTTGGACCAATCCTTTCCGCTGCGCTTCGTTCTGTCTGCGCTGACTCTTAATATAACTTTGCTTCATTCATAAAATTCATATTTACTAGAGGTCGCCCTGTTGTCGAAATTCGACCATAAATATATAAATCCGTCGTGCAGAGCTATACAAAATATAATCTATTCTCAATTCAATCACAGACTCCGATTTGCCATAGAGTTCTAAACAAAAATGGTAATGTGCGTAGCGTTTTATTTCTTTAAAATATGCAAAATTAAAGCATATTTCAAAATTCTATTGGCATTCCGTGCTCCTCCACATCAACTATAACTGGGAGAAATTTCGTGCTTTTACATCTACGCGTCTTTCCCAAAAATGGGGGAAAAGTTTTCCGTTCGCGTATTAATATACAGATATAAGGCAGAACGATATTATATCATTAAAAGTGTATTAAATAACAAGATCATAAGGAATATGTGACATGTTAAAAGTTATTTGATGACGTGACGATGTAACACGTCGCCAGGAATCGAACCGGCTAGTGAATATTTACTACGTGCTGACAAACTAAACGGTGAAGAAAACTAGAGATGTGAATGTTTATCGATATTTCATTGAGTGTCCATAGATCTTTTATATCATGTTTGTAAAGGGTTTAGTGTTATGTATTGTTATGTAAAGAAATGCATTTCTAAAATATTAACAACTATCTAACAGTTCTTCTGTCTTTGTCTGGCACGTTGAAAACGTCTTAGATCAAGACAGTTAAATTTGCGTTAATCTTAATTAATAGCTAGCTTTTACTTGCGTGGATTTCATACACTACTTCCTGATAAGTGCCGTATAGACTATCCACAACTTTTTTTGACAGATTCTCCATATTTCATCAGTCAGATCAGTCGAAGATAACCTGTACGGCACTTATCAGGAAGTTGCGAAACACGCGCTCAATATGAAGAATTATCATCGTTTCAGTGATGATATATGTAGTCAAGTTGACAAAGCTATATGCAGTTCACGTTTCACGTCGTTAGCTATAATTCGATATCACTCGGGGGTAATAAATATACCTCATAGGCTCGTTGACACACTTCCAATGAATGTGCTAGTGATGTGCTGACATATCGATAAAACTTTACTAGATCACGAAATGCAAACTACCACAGCTATAAATTGAAAATTTAAAAAAAAACTCTTTATTGGGTTATTATTCCATACTTTCACTCGATTCGATTTTCATCAAACGTATCTACGAACACTCTCACTGAAGGTACCTTCAACGCCAAAAAAATTCAATTGCTACCTTCCTTTGAAAGCAATGATGCTAAAAATAGAATTTTCTGCTCTTCTGCTCCTTAGCTCCAGATTAAGAATGTCTTCCACATAAAGTTTAGCGATTAAGGTGCTATTAAAAATAACATCTTTCTTTTCTTTGAAACAATGTTTTTTTTACAAGGGAACCGAACCCGCAACACCGAATGAAATCTTCTAAATCACTAGTGAAATAAGTACAATATAATTGAAGACATAAGTGAAAGAAGCGGGTAACTAACATTTAAAAAAACTGTCAGTATTTTGCGTAAATGGAGGTTCTAGGAGCGTATAAATAAATTGAAATTGAAATAATGTTGTTTTAATGTGCAGCTAGATAAATAAGCGAGATATTGAAATCGCTAAATTTCGAAATTTATTAATATTATTCTAAAAAATTACTCATTACTTGAAGGTTGTAAAATGTTTTTAACTTCTTCCACTTACGTATTCAATTATTAAAGCGACGATTTGCGAGCGACAACAAGTTTTAGCGACAAAAATGTACCTTTAGCCTAACATATCTGCCATTCTCAGCCAAAAATGCCGCTATGCACAAAAAGTACTGTTTGAGTTATGAGCAAAACACGCGACAATTTTTCTAAGAGCCTGCTACTTCATAACGGCAATATTAATTTTAATATCTCGATTACTATAAAAGCTACGAAACTTTTGGTAATACACGTCGATAGAGCCTTTTTTTCAGATTATGTTGGCATTAAAATGTCGAAATCGACCAGATGCTAGTTAACGGCATTTAAGCTTGAGGACGGCAAATATCATTGAATAATTTGGCGGTCGCGTGTCACGAGGTTGGAAAGCAACCTTAAGGGTAACAATTTTCAATTGAGCTATTCTAAGCTGAACCTTATAAATCCCATGAGAAGATTTTTGGACAATTAAAAGGATCTTGTTTCAAAGAATGCCTTATTCAAAAATGCATCACAATGTATATTAAACTAAAGCCTTCTAGCTACTCTTAATACTGAGACAAACTTTACAAGCTTTTCAACCCATTTCGAGCTTTCTCAGTCTGAAAGCTAAAGCTCAAGTAAGCTTTTGTGGTGTTCAATCCGCTGTTAAAATTATAATTTTCTAACCTACTTGCAGTTTAAAAGCATATGAGTCTTTAGCCCGAATGTGTGTTAGAGACGAGAACGTTCAAGCGACTGCCGAATATCCGACTGCTAGTGACAGTTTCCGGAATTTCGCGCAGTTTGCCAGTTTGCCTGCGAAATTGATCGGAAACGTTTGCGTTTAGGCTTTAACCTGACGCATTTCTAAAAGTAAAAAATGTTTTGTATATTTTTTATTTATCTACATATTTGGCCAATAAAAAAGTTGTAGAATTTATGGAATTGTCTTTTTTATTCACAATTACCAGTGTGATAGAGGTACACATTTTAATGACCGAAAGTTATAGTATTACTTAATGATTATGTGTGTGTTCGGTAACCGTATCGTGCACACACTTTATATTACACTTTGATGGCTAATTCATCAAAGGTTACAGTTCAATCTTAACTTTAAACTTTAACCTGACGCATTTCTAGAACTAAAAATTATTTAGTGTATTTTTTATTGGCCAAATATGTAGGACTGTACGATTGATGGAATTGTCTTTTTTATTCACAAAATTTTCCAGTGTGATGAGGTACTAATAACCGAATATATTCGGTAACCTTATCGTGCACACACTTTGGAATATTATACTTTGATGTCTAATACATCAAAGGCTACAGTTAAATCTTCACGGTAAAGTTAACTTAATTGTTAACTCCTCAACTCTTAACTCAAGTCGATACTCCAAAACTCGCTAATTTCATTATATTCGGTAAACTCGGTACAATCCTATAACTCTATAATTGTGTTTGATATTTCGTGAACTCGATATTTACGGCATTAAAGACGAGCGGGCTGATCACGTCATAGTTGGCGAGAAAACGGGGGATCGAAACATTCGGTCGCAATCGAACACAAGTAGTCTTGTGTAGTTCGTGAACGAACTAGTTCGGAAGAGCGATCTTATGAACGAACTGCGCGAACTAGTTCGCAGGCCCGTCACTATTTATTTTGTGCCAACGATAAATATCTACCAATTTAGTGGATAAGCACAAATTATATGGACTAGATACTAATCCCAAATATTAAAAATTGATTATTTATAAACAGACATTGCTAATTATTTATACCAAAATAAATTTTTGACCCTGCGTGGGTCAAAAATTTATGAATGTGGCTTGAAGCTTGCTTGCTTGTCTTGCTACTTGTCAAGTGGGTCTTTCGTGACTTGAAGTTGTGAACTAACGAACTAAAAGATCGAACTAGTTCGTTAAAGAACTGCGAACTAAAAAGAGCGCTCCCGGTCGTGAACTATAATGCGCAAGACT